>CAUYQV010024688.1:0-33336 GCA_963574575.1 Galagoides demidoff | reverse complement strand
CTTTTCACTTCAGATAGCTCTCATATCAGTAGAATTATCTCAGTCTTGGCTGGGAGTGGCAATTCACACCTATAATCCCATCAGTCTGGGAGACTGAGGCAGGTGAATAGCTTGAGTTCACAAGTTCGAAACCAGCCTGAGTAAAAGCAAGACCCCCATCTCTACAAAAAAATAGAAAAACTGAGGCAAGAGGATTGCTTGAGCCCAAAAGTTGGAGGCTGCTGTGAGCTATGACGCAACAGCATTCTATCCAGGGTCACAGCTTGAGACTCTGATTCAAAAAAAAGAATTATTTCAGTCTTTTTAATGGCCTCATTATATTGCATGGTAACATGATTTAACATTCACTACTTGATATATATTGGTTTTATAATTTAAAAAGAATAGCATTGTGTAAAATTCCCTTTAACCACAGCATCTCTATTAAGTTCCTTTCCAGGGTAATGAGGAGTATTGACAATGATCAGCTCTCTCTCAACTCCCCAGTAGGCTCAACAATATCTGAATTTCTGGATCACATATGCCAGCAAATTCCCAGTAAAGCCTCAATCTGCTGATCTCTTCAAGTTGGGTTGCTCGTAGGTCCCTATATTGTGCTAGACTCTTTTTTACCCCACAATTGCTCTTATCATTTCTAAAATAGGCATATATTCAAAGTTCAATTTCAAGACTCAGGATTCCATCAAATAGTCTGATTCTGGCTGCTGAGTTTCATGATAGCTATAGAATCTAAAACATATATTTCCACATGAGAGATTCTCCCACATGCAACAATGTCAGCAATTTGGGTTTTTCTTTGTTAGGCAAGAAAGAACAAGAACTGATGATTCATCTACATGGCATTGTTTCTTCAGCTGAGAATATGCAGTTTATTAGTACTCAATAGAATTTATTTGTTTGTTTGTTTATTTATTTATTTATTTTTCTTACACACCAGAATCTCACTCTGTTGCCTAGGCTAAAGTGCTATGGTCTGGCTCACAGCAACCTCAAACTCCTGAGTTCAAGCAATCCTCCTGCCTCAGCCTCCAGAGTAGCTTAGACTATAGGTGCCTGCCAAAACACCTGGATAATTCTTTCTGTTTTTAGTAGAGATGGGGTCTCACTCTTGCTCAGGCTGGTCTGGAACTCCTAAGCTCAAGGGATCCTCCCACCTCGGCCTCCCAGAGTGCTAGGATTACTGGCCTGAGCCCCTGTACCTGGCTGTCTACTGAATTTATAGTCTGATCACTTTTATGTTAAAGGAAAAGAAAAATTTCCTTTTTAAATTCGAATCTTCAGCTGGGCATGGTAGCTCATGACTATAATCCTAGCACTCTGAGAAGCCTAGGCAGTTGGATCACTTGAACTCAGGAATTCAAGACCAACCTGAGCACGAGTGAGACCCCATCTCTAAAAATAGCCAAGTGTTGTGGCAGGTGCCTGTAGTTCTAGCTACTTGGAGGCTGAAGCAAGAGGATCACTTGAACCCAAGAGTTGGAGGTTGCTGTAAGCTATGATGTCACAGCCCTCTACCAGGAGCAACAAAGTGAGACTGTCTCAAAAAATAAATAAATAAATAAATAACTTCCAATCTTCATTATTTCATTATGTTAAAATATATGTGTTATATATATATATATATCCTATTTTGAGGTTGCTGTGAGCTATGACACTATAGCACTCTACCCAGGGTGACAGTGTGAGACTCAGTCTCAAAAAAAAAAAATCTGTGTCATTCCCTTGGTGCAGAAAAACATTTTGTTTTAATTACATCATTTTTTCTTATTTATTATTTTACTTCATGCATCCTAATCAGTACATTTACTAATTGATACAGCATTTTTCATTTTTATTAAATTAGTTGCAACAAGTTTTTCATGAAAAATATTTAAAATATTTTCTCATTATAAATCTATTAACCATTATTCATTTTCAAATGCTTTTTATTTAAAAACATAATAAAATAACAACTTGTATAATAGAAGAAGAAATAAATGGCTATGCAGGCTTGGTGCCATAGCTCAGTGGTTAGGGTGCCGGCCATGTACACCAAGGCAGGAGGATTCAAACCCATTCCTGGCCTGCTAAACAACAATGACAGCTGCAACAACAACAATAAAAATAGCTGGGTGTCATGGTGGGCACCTGTAGCCCAGCTGCTTGGGAGGCTGAGGCAAGAGAATCACTTAAACCCAGGAGTTTGAGGTTGCTGTGAGCTGTGACACCACAGCACTATGTGGAGATTCTAGATATAAACTCAAATGCATAGATACATTTTGGATGTAGCAAAGGTAGCATTTCAATTAAGAGTAGAAAAGATAGATTATTTAAATTGTATTGTTACAACTGGGGAACCACCTTGAGATTAAAAAGTAGTTAAGTCCATAGCTTACACTTTACACTGCAAAAAATTCTAGTGAATCAAAGACTGAATTTTTTTTTTTTTGAGACAGAATCTCACTCTGTCACCGTGGGTGGAGTGCCATGGTGTCATAGCTCACAGCAACCTCAAACTCTAGGGCTCAAGTGATTCTCTTGACTCAAGCCTCCTGAGTAGCTGAGACTACAGGTGTCTGCCACAACACTGGCTATTTTTAGAGATGGGGTCTGCTCTGGCTCTGTTAGTCTGGAACTCCTGAGCTCAGGCCATCCACCTACCTTGGTCTCCCAGAGTGCTAAGATTACAGGTGTGAGCCAACATGCCAACCTTTTTTTTAGGCAGAGGCTCACTTTCTCACCCTATTTTTAGTACAGATGGGGTCTCCCTCTTGTTCAGGCTGGTCTTGAACTCCTGAGCCCAAGCAATCCACCCACCTTGGCCTCCCAGAGTGCTAGGATTACAGGTGTGAGTAACCACACCTGGCAAAGATGGAAATATTTAAAATAAAACATTAAAAGCAAATGGAATAAATCACAAGATAAATATTTGTATATTTGCATATACATTAAATGTGGTATATGTAAGTCTAAGAATGACATAAAATTCAGATATTACTAAGAAAATAAGACTGATAAACTCTGCTAAGTACAAAGAAAAAACTTAGGCCAGGTATGGTGGCTCATGCCTGTAATCCTAGCACTTGGAAGGCCACAGCAGATGGATTATTGAGCTCATGAGTTCAAGACCAGCCTGAACAAAAGCGAGACCCTGTCTTTACTAAAAATAGAAAATCTGAGGCAAGAGGATCACTTGAGACCAAGAGTTTGAGGTTGCTGTGAGCTATGATGCCACAGCATTCTACCCAGCTTGAGATTCTGTCTCAAAAAATAAACAAACACATACATACATAAAATAAATAAACAAATATTTAAAATTAGATTTTTTTTTTGCTTTTTTTAAAATTTATTTTATTTATTTATTTTGAGACAGAGTCTCACTGTCGCCCCTGGTAGAGTTCTGTAGCATCACAGCTCACAGCAACCTCAAACTCTTGGGCTTAAGCAATTCTCTTGCCTCAACCTCCCAAGTAGCTGGGACTGCAGGCGCCTGCCACAACCACACTGCCCGGCTATTTTTTGGTTGTAGTTGTCTTTTTATTGTTTGGCAGACCCAGGCTGGGTTCAACCCCCCCAGCCCTGGTGTATGTGGCTGGCGCCCAGGCTGCTGAGCTACAGGCGCTGAGCCTAAAATTAGATTATTTTAAAGAAAAACAAAAAACTCCCTAGGTGGCTTATGCCTGTATCCTAGCTCTCTGTCTAGGATAGAGCCAAGGCAGGATGATCACTTGAGCTCAGGAGTTTAAGATCATCCTGAGCAAGAGTGAAACCTCAGTCTCTACAAAATATAGAAAAAAATTGGCCAGGCCTGGTAGGGCACACCTATAGTTCTAGCTGCTCAGGAAGCTCAGGCAAGATCACTTTAACTGGCTTGGCACCTGTGACTCAACTGGCTAAGGCGCCAGCCACGTACACCCAGGGTGGCGGTCCGAATCTCCAGCCCGGGCCCGCCAAACAACGATGATGGCTGCAACCAAAAAATGGCCGAGCGTTGTGGTGGGCGCCTGTGGTCCCAGCTACTTGGGAGGCGGAGGCAGGAGACTCGCTTGAGCCCAGGAGTTGGAGGTTGCTATGAGCTGTGATGCCATGGCACTCTACCCAGGGGGATAGCTTGAGGCTCTGTCTCAAAACAAAACAAAACAAAACATAATCATCTACATTTCTTTATTGTAACAGAATTCACTTTGGTGCTCTACCCAACAGGGTTTAGCAAACAAAAAAAAAGTGCTTTCTCATGTCCATGAAATAGTTTATTGCTTTACTTGTGTAGATGATAACAACTATGTAGTAAGAAGAGTAACGGGCCAGAAAACTGCTTCACACTTCCTTAGCCTGTGGACTGCTGTATCAGTGGGATCACTGACCGCAATTTCTAAGTGATGGCAATGTCTTAACTGTTCTGTAATTTATGAACTAAACATCTGTAATTCATGAACATTAAGTTTAACCTGCAATAACATATATAAAACAAAAGAACTATTATAAAATCTTTATTTAGAAAAAAAAATCTTTAAATTTATTTATCGTTTATGTAGTGATCAGCGCTGGATGAAGGTGGTAAGAAACATGATAGGACCAACATCATTTTGATGACTCACTTCCTTAGTGTTAGAATGACTCAAGTAGTCATTTTGTCTGATTCAGCATGGAAATACCCACTGGTAACATTTCCTATATCCAAGGTCCTTCAAAGTTATCCCTGAAAAAGGGATTTGGGGAGAAGAGGCAATAAATCTGAGGGTGAGGGAGTATGTGTGGGTTGCAAATATCTTACCTTTCAGATAGGATTGCCAACTATATATATTTTTTCTTTCTTTTCTGGTGATACAGATTCCATGTCACCCAAGTCAACTGCCTGGAGACTCCCATTTCCTAACAGCCAATGCCACAAATTTCATTAGTTAATACCGTGTAGATTCCTAGGTTTTAACAAACCAAACATTCTCCATTTCTATTTCCTAATCAGCCCTGGGTGACACTGGCAATGCTCCTTACTTGATTGCTTCAGCCTTGAGGCATGTGAGGCAGGATTTAATGAGCCTCTTGTTCTCAAGCATACAGCCAGTAGAAGCCTTTTCAGTTGTCATTGTTTAGCTGGCCCAGGCTGGGTTCAAACCGCCAGCCTCAGTGTTTGTGGCCAGCACCCTACCCACTGAGCTACAGGGGCTGCCCGTAGAAGCATTTTTTTTTTTTTTGGCCTGGGCCGTGTTTGAACTGGCCACCTCGGGCATATGGAGCCAGCACCCTACTCCTTTGAGCCACAGGTGCCACCCCCATAGAAGCATTTTCAATAGGAGATAACTTCTGGTTTAAGGGATTGGCAGGTGCTTTGGAAGGGCACATGGGACATGCAACCCAAATCCCCTCTGAACATTGTTCACTGTATAGACTCCTCTCAGCTTCTGCTGAACTACCAGTAATTATATTCCTATTTTATAGTCCTGTGAAATATTATATATAGTATCAACTAGTGATATAACTAATCAGGTCAAATATAGCATGGCCTTAACCACAGAATTAAGAATATGGGCTCTGTTGCTGAGCTGCTTGGGTTCAAATCCTGACTTTGCCACTCAAGTTTTAAATAACTGCTTAATTTTTAAATAATTTAAACTTTCTCATCTTTTTCATACTGAATGTTGACCACTGTAACACTTGAATTAATATACTTTCAAAATTGGCAAGTACTGTTATTAGCTTTTTTTTTTTTTAAGGAAAACATGGTATCCAGTTACTGTTAATGCACCCCATTAAATGGAGGTGAAATTCAACAGAAGTGACAAAACGGATTACCCATGGGCATCACTAGACCCCAAACAGTCCCACAAACCATCTCTCCCCATGACCTACCTCCTGTGCAGTGTTGTTTGGAACCTCAGCAACCAGCCAGTGCCTTGGAAACCACATCACCAGGACCCCAGCTATCCCAGAACAAGATTCTCACTGATGCTTTAGCTCCCCAAAGTGAACAGACATGGTGACAAAAGTGTAAAGGTAACCCAGGGAATGTGGCTGTCAGCAGTAGGACGCTATAGCCTCCAAGTTCTAGATAAGAATCTAAGGTATACCTACCAGATGCCAGCATCACAAGAGGCAACACTTCCTCCGCCACATTTAAGCCACTGGCTGGCAGCATGCAGTGGTGAAGATTGGCTGGTAGGCACTAGAATAGCGTAACAGTACCCATCTAAGAACTCCAGGGCCAGCAAAGGCCGTATGAGGCCTGGGCCAGTTCTCCCAGGTTCATAAAAGCCAGTGGTAGTATCCAGAAACAGGAATTTATTTATGTGGATAGAGATATGAGTTTATGATATAGCACTCACAAAGGGATGCAAGAGCAGGGCCCTAAGGTCTGCTTTAAAGATTTGTTAAATTATGAGAGACCGGGCTGCAAGTGAGGTGCACTTAAGGGAAGAGTTCAGAGTAGTGGTTATTTATCTTTTTTTTTTTTTTTTAATGCTAAAGCTGTTCTAAACCCTTAAAAGGACTCAAAAGCAGAAATCCAGAAAGCCCTCACGTAAGACTGGCAACTAGGACCAGAAAGCCACTAACCCACAGTTTTCCCTGCATCTATCATCTCTTACTCTGTAAGTACATAGTCCTTCCTAAGCACACCAGCTGTTCTACTTCCACATCTACACAAAGCAGCTCCAGCCACAAAAAGAGATGAGCTGGCTTTTCCTGAGCTCACTTCCAAATTCCCAGGGACTGGCCAACTTGGGTCCTACCTCCACATACAGCCAAGACAACAGGTACAGCTTGGTAACAAAAACCCAACCCTGTGAAGGTGAGTTTCTGGCTGAGGGGTGACTGTGACTTGAACAGACACTTGACATTTCATCTTATAGATGAATATGAAGGACCTTATGTGCCATAGTACCTTGATGTGAGAGATGAGAAAATGTAGACTTTTAAGAAGTAGTCATTTCACTAAATGAGGGTATGAGAAACAATGTAAAGAGAGGAAAGAATGCAACTTTAGACATGAATTTAATTACTTGCTGGATCATCAGATGGAAGTATGTGGTAAGATGGAAAAGAGGTTCATCAGCTTAGCAGAGGCAGGCATTCTGTACCAGAACTAGTTCAGACATCCACCTCACTGGACAATTTTTTAACACTTAATGTTTTGCCATTAAAAACAAGGTATTAAAATTAGTTTTCAGAACTGTCCAAATTATATTTTAAACATAATTTTTTTCACATTACTTTAAATGGCAAGTTTTCTTTGGCAAATCTATCCAAAATATTAAGTTTTCATTTTAGAACTTCATCAGGATACCTTTCCTTTAAAATGTGTAAGTATCTTCTAATTAAGTTATCATTCTCAAAGATATTCTGGAGAAAAAATATTATTAAATAGGGGCAGTGCTTGTGGCTCAAAGGAGTAGGGCACTGATCCCATATGTCAGAGGTGGCGGGTTCAAACCCAGCCCAGGCCAAAAACTGCAAAAAAAAAAAGAATGATTAAATACCTACAAATTCTTCTTCACTTCTATTATAGTGTAACAATTTATCATCTAACCCATAATGGTCTATCAATTGAGTAAGGCTTAGTTTCTTGTTCTCTTGAGACACAGCTGACTGCAACTCCTGAAGCAACACCTGGCTACAGCTTCTCCACTTCTTTATTAACAACTGTAACTGAGACAGGTCATTCTGAAAGAGAAAAGAAAACAAACAGGAATGTATGGCACTAACCAGATGGGCATGTTATTTTAACTTACTCAATGAAAGTTAAATTAGTTTATGTGCAGGGTTAAAGGCTAACACCTGGGGATGAATGGGATTTCTGCCTAGGAAAAAGTAGGATGGTCGTAAGTAGAATAGTTAAAATGGCTTTTGATTGAGTTCTATGGCCATTTTGTTTCTTCTTAGCTCTGGGACATCCTTATCCTCAGAGAAAAATCAAACCATTAAATAGGGCAACACTAGTAAAAAAATAAATAAATAAAAAATACACTTTTTCTATTATACAACTAAGCTATTAAAAAACAACTATGCTATACCTTCTCAATTTTGCTGTGAACTGCTCTGAAAAATGACAATATTCAAATTAAAAATATTTTTCAACATTATTTCATAAATAAGTCCTATTTAGAAAAATCCTAAAAATTCAAGACAGCAAATGAGATACACTATTCCACCACTTATTCCACATTGCTGGGGAATGAGCTACTGCATATATATGAATGGCCCAGGTAAGAAAGGTTATCTCCTAAGTGCCCAAGTTCTATTTAATTCAACCTAACTGAGTTGAAATCTTCAATATAGGCTCGGCGCCTGTGGCTCAATTGGCTAAGGCGCCAGCCACGTACACCTAAGGTGGCAGGTTAGAATCCCCAGCCTGGGTCCACCAAACAACGATGGCTGCAACCAAAAAATGGCCGGGCATTGTGGCGGGCGCCTGTGGTCCCAGCTACTTGGGAGGCAGGAGACTCACTTGAGCCCAGGAGTTGGAGGTTGCTATAAGCTGTGATGCCATGGCACCCTACCCAGGGGGATAGCTTGAGGCTCTGTCTCCAAAAAAAAAAAAAAAATCTTCAATATAAATTACTTGTTTTCTTAAAATTTCTGAAACACTTTTATTTGGGAGAGATATAAGATCATTACTAAAAATTTTTTATTATACTTGGTGGCCCATTTTTAGTTTTATTCATTCACTATTAGCTGTAACTTACATTCCCATGTACTTGCACCTAATATTTAATACCTCAAACACTGCTATGGGCTGGAAACTAGAAAGGCTTCATCTGCATATAAAATGAGAATTGGGACTCTTAAATAAAGGTTTTATCTGGCGTTTAGAGGCCTCTTCTACTTTACATCCATGGCTTAGAATCAAATTTGTTGGAAGGCAGGTTTTTGAATAGTTGGCTTATTGTTTAGTAAGCTTGAAAAAAATTCTTATTTTCTATTTTTAAAATTACTTTTCTGCAATTTATATAAAAATAAAAATTACTATGCAATGGTCCTAAAATTCTCACCTTTGATCTATACATTTTGACTAGTTTTAGCCTCCGAAGTAAGTCTTCTTTCTCCTGAACCTGCTTCACCAGTTTTGCTTTTTCTTCACTTAATCCTTGTTTAGGTAGAGTCTTAGTCACAAACTCACTTTGGAGAGCACTGCATGACCCACTATCGAGTGAATTAGTTTCACATGCACTGATACTCTTGATGGTATTTTTCAAATAGGTACTTTCTTCAGATTCACTGTCTATGTGTTTAAAACTTTCCTGAAATTCCAAACAGTTTTCTTCTGTGGAAGATGGTGGTTTCTCTGAACAAGTCTGGTCATTTTCTTCATCCTCTATTTTAAGGCGTTTTACCACATTGTAATAGGAATTAAATGAAGATCTTGTTTTCCTTAATCTTTCTCTAAGTGTTGCACTCATGGGCTATAATGGACACAAAACATTAAAAAAAAAAGATTAAAAATGTTAATCAAGAAAAACATTCCTGATGTAAATGTAATAGATCTAATAGAAATAAAGGCCTATAATAGACACAAGATGGCTTGCTATCTCCGTATTAAAGTAGCCATCACAAAATGTCCTTAATTTCCAGCTCCATTAGTTTTATTTTTTTCCCTCTGCAAAGTCAATACCCTTCTAAAACAGTGTTGAGACACTTATTCTAGTAATCACGGAACATTTGTTCAGCAACTAGCACATGCCCGACAACTACCCTTATGAGCTTTAGAACCAAATTAAGGAAAAGACCTACATCCTATAATTAAAGACCCTTTTAATGATAATGCATAGACTTTCAAATTTCCTCAATTTGGAGTGTTACAATAACCTGATCTTAAATGAATTAATTCAAGATAAAAATCTGGCAGCAGGTAGGTGTGAGAAGTACCATACACAGTATCTTAGAAGAAAAACCTAAAATTACTATTTAATAAATTATCTATTTATTTATGCTACACATTACATTAACAATCTTCAGTGGCCTTAAAACCACCACTGCCACAATACTTAAAACACAGAATGAATCCAGGGGAAGAACGATTTTTGTACTTGTTTTTGTGAGCTACTTGCACAGGCCTCTGGAGTCCTGGGTAAAATCACAGCTGAGTCTGAGGGATTTTCCATCTTAAAAGTGAAATTTCCATGTACCTCTAAAAAAATAAAATGAGAATCAAATTAACCACACTTCTATATT
Source organism: Galagoides demidoff (assembly GCA_963574575.1). Taxonomy (NCBI): domain Eukaryota; kingdom Metazoa; phylum Chordata; class Mammalia; order Primates; family Galagidae; genus Galagoides; species Galagoides demidoff. The sequence goes on along the minus strand of CAUYQV010024688.1, from coordinate 23,190 downwards.
GTCCTCAATTTTTATCAAAAAGTTATTGGTGTATATGAAACTGCCCTTACAAATTGATGAAGAGGTGCAAGGAGAGAACTAGAGTAAGGACCCCCAAATTCTGGGAACTTAACTAAAATAATAGTAATAATCAGCCGCCATCCCCTCCTTTGCCCCTAATAATTACTGTTCCTGTTTGCTTCTTTACCCTGGAGTCATACGGTTACTAGTTACAAAGATTCTTAACTTTCTCCACTTGGCCTGTTTGGAATTTAAGGGTAGTTTCTGAGCTATCTTCCAGGTCCTGCTTCCACTGAACCACCCACACCAAGGAACTGACTCAAGCGGTGTCAGACCCCACCCCACCTCGCCCAAGGAACTGCATGCTCCTGGGATGAGCTGAGTCCGCAAGGGAAACCAGTTAGCAGACGCTGCCTAATCTGCCCACCACATTGTCTTTAAAAATTTTGTCTCCCAGTTCTCCAGGAAACAGATTTGAGAACTTTCTCCCATCTCCCCACTTGGTGCTATGCGGAATTAACCCTTTCTTTGCTGTAAAACCCTGCTGTCTCTGGATATTGGCTTTCTCTAGAACAGCGGGGAGATGAACCTAGCTGGGTGGCACCATATAAAACACCCACAAGTAAGCCAGCAATTTCTTCCTATTTCACTTAGTTGTAATTTATTCTTGTTCTTTTTGCAATTTTTAATTTACCTTCCCACAAAGGGACTAAGTTTTTCATGACAAATTAACTGGCTTGTATCTCAAAGAGACAAGATTCTCCTTTTTTTCTTTTCCATATATCAAAATACCTTCAAATTCTGCATTACGGGGGGAGGAGAGAATAACAACTTTAGATAAGAATTCTTTAATTTCGTTATGATAGCTCCATAATTAAAGGATACAACTAAAATTTTGACTCAAAAAATATAATCAGATCTGTCAGTTAACTCGAATTCTAAAAGATGCGTGACTAAAATCTCCACGCCCGGAAGTGTAAGAGACAAGCCAAAAAACATTCACGCCTGTCTGCGCCGTTTTAAGTCGCGTACAGACACGGAAAGGAGAGTGATCGCAGCTGCTACCTCCAACAAAGGCTCAACTTTAGCCGGGTAAACCAGAGGGAGCAGCCCTCCTCTCCTTCCCCCGGTAGAAAGCACAGCAGCTCGCGGGAGACCCCAGGCCTGAGGAGAGCTCGAGTTCCTGGACGACAGAAAGGAAGCTCTACTTGACCCCACAGAGGAAGCCCAAAGAAGCCCAGCTCTCACCGACGCCCTCGTCCTGCTTTACACCACCTCCCTCCGCCATCCCCTTGGCCGCCCAAAAGCGCGCCAAGCCGCTGCCGTAAACCTAGCGTGCGCCAGGGGCGGGTCCGCACGAGAGCGGGGAGTGGTGGACGATTGGTCTGATTGAGTGACGCGCGCGGCTCGGCTTCGCCCGCCTCCCGAAAGCGACGAGACTGCGCGCGCGCGGCCTCGAGAGGAGGCGGGACTTGGCCACGTCTGAGGCGGCTGAGACGCAAGATTGGCAGAATTGACTGGCGCGTGCGCGCAGCCATGCTCTTCCCAGCTCTCGACAGCGGCGGGATTCGCGTGCGCGTCCGCGATCCTCTGCTGGGCGGGTTGGGCGGAGGTTCTGTATGACTAACTTGTCCTGCAGCTCGCGCGCTCGCGAGCTCATCTTCCCTTCTCGATTTTCGTGCGTCCGTGATGTAGGCGGGGGTGTCCTCCGCGCCCGGTAGGCCCTCCCCAGGCGCGGGCGAGTTACCAGTTACAGCTGTGAACCCCCCTCAGGCGGAGACCACGGAAGAGCAGCACTGGGGTCCTGCCTACTGCGAGTCAGACCTGTTAGAAGTCTTGCGAGCTTTCCGGCGCCCCGCGGTTGAGCTCACGTCCAGCTTTCTTTGCTGCGGCACACTCGGCACTCCCCTCGCCAGCTTTTCTCTTGTCTCTGATTCAGGTTCCTCCGCTCAACTGTCCTAGTAAAATCCGAGAGAAAACATAGCCAGCGAAATGTGCGGTGGCTTAATTAAGGGAGCGGAATGATCTCTGAATAAGGCTGTGGCCGCCCCATCGCGGTGTTGGGAACGCGGCCGGGCGCCCCGCGTCCCCAACCCCTCCCGCCCTGCGCAGCGGGGCTCTGTCGCTGTGCACAGGCCGGTGACCCACGGGGGAGCAGTGGGTTTGGGGAATTCAGCTGAGACTTCGACTCACGTGGAACTGGGGTGTTTCCAGCCTCTTACTGACCGGCCGTCGTGGTCGTTGACGCGGTCCATTAACCAACATCTGACGGTAATCGCTTAGAAGGAGCCGGAGGACGTTACCTGTATCCCAAACAGCCAAGTATAAGTACAAGACCGAAGACAACCCAATGCAATGATTAGGGATGTAACAGTTGTCTAGTTTCAAATCCTGGCACCATGTTTTATGTGCTATCCACGGTAGCGTTTCTGAGCCTCAGTTTCCTCATCTGTAATACGGGGTTGGAGGATTGAAGGAGACTTGATGAGAGACCACTAGAACTACGCATCTAGGGAGTTCTCAGTAGTTGTTTATCCACGCTAGTGTACTCGCCATTCCCTAAGTGATTTATAGGGGTGTGATCACACAGGCTTTCATCACTTTGCTTATCTCTCCCCCCAAAACCCACATTTTTTAGAAAATTGCTGTGAGCTATTAAGATCCTACGTAATTTAAATCATAAATAGCTGACAATTGGGAGCCTACACGTATAATTAATAAAATAGTTTCCACGCTTAAACTTTCAAAAATTGTATAACCTAAAGGTATTTACAGAGTGAAAAAGGGACCTCCTGGTTTTGTGATCCAGGTGTTCGTTATTCACCTCTCCACAGTCACAGGTCTCAGTCGCACGTTGATTTCTCCCTTACACATCCACTGGCATCAGATAATCTCCGAAAAAAGCAGAATGATTTGTCCTAACACTAGAAGCACAATGCGGACTCTGCATGTTCCTTATACCCCAGGGCATATGGGTGAGTTGTTTTTATGAGTACCTAAGATCAGCTGCTCCCAAATCCTTTTATCATTCCAACCCAAGCTTAGAGCTGTGTTTTTGCTGGCTGCATAAAGGAAAACAACCTCTTGCCTGGCAGATGTTCTGACTTGCTTGTTATGTGAACCGGTGTATTAAAAATGGGCTCGTTTGGCCAGATTTTCAAAGAACTTCTGAGCAAGTACTCAGAAAATCCTGTATCTCAGATATGTGCATTTGCTGACCTATAGCTCTGACCTCCAGGCATTATTAGGATCAAATGATCTCCCAATATGTAACTTTGTATTTTACTTAACTCCCCTCATATAACAAATTGGAAATCCACCTTCCTCCCTCTTAGTGTAAGAGATCTGGAATATAGCCCTATATTTTTTATTGTACCTTTAGATAAAGCCTGCAAACATTGCCATTTCTTTGGTGACTTACAATTATATTAGCCTATAAAAAATGTGTTGTTTCTGACACAGACATTGTTATATTTCATATGAAACTTTTCTGGCAGGGAAAAATATTGCCCTGGTGAAAAAGAAAGCAAAGACTCCTTACTCTACCATAGAGAACAAGTTGAGCATCCAATAATAACAGTAATTAATAGCAACCTAAGTCAGACTTTCCCTGTATTTTTAAATTTCTTTACTACCCAAGGCTACTCTTGGCCATTTCATTATTCATCAGTAAGTGGCAACATGCCTTTTTCTTGACTGCGATTATTGTTTGCAGGATGATGACAAAGACCTAAAATCTTCATGAAGTTTTTTTGGGTTTTATTCTTTTTTAATGGCAAGAAAAGAATAGTGAATATTGTCTCTCTCTTCCTCTCTATTCTCTCACTCTTTCTCTCTCTCACACACACACATACGTATTTTTAACCACAATTAAAAAGTTTATTTTAGTAGATTTATTTTGGAAATTCTTGGCTTTAGCTTTATTTTTTTAAGTCAATAGGAATCTCAGGACAATCTAAATTCCATTCTGTAGACTTTTCTCTGGTGACTAAAATTATTGTGTCATATGAACATAAGTAGTATCCATAAGTTGTTTTATAAACAGATATATAAATATATCCTTTTGAAACTAAGATTAAAATCTACTTGGGTGAGGAGGTGTGAGAAAATCTAAATTTTCTTAACTGACTTTCAAAATTTCTTGTTTGTTTGTTTATGACAGAGTCTCACTTTGGTCACCCTTGGTAGAGTTCCATGGCGTCACAGCTCACAGGAACTTCAAACTCTTGGGCTTCAGTGATTCTCTTGCCTCAGTCTCTGGGGTAGCTGGATCTGCAGGCGCCGGCCACAATGCCCCGCTATTTTTTAAGAGACGGGGGTCTCACTCTGGCTCAGGCTGATCTTGAACTTGTGAGCTCAGGCAATCTGCCCACTTTGGCCTCCTAAGTGCTGGGATTACAGGCATGAGCCACCATGCCCAGCCCAAGACTTTCAATATTTTTATGACATCTGCACATAAGTTAAAAACAACTGGCAACATTTTCCTATGGGTTTCTTTTGCCACAAATTCAAGTCACATATTATAGACCTCTCCATGGTAGAGGTGTTTTGTCCCTTAACAAATTTTCCCTTTGGAAAATAATTGGCAAATATTTATATTTGTTTTCTCTATTACCTAAAGATCTCATATGGAACTCCATAATATGTGGTTGCTACACCCATAGAGACTATTGAAGACTTTGTTACCAAAGAGTGATCTTTATGGGTTAATTATTTCATATTCTTTGCCAAGTTACTCAAAAGAAGGTTTTATTTTAAACTTCAGGATAAAAGGGCCCTTGACTTACTGTTAGGCATGCCTCAGAAACTGCCTCACTGAATAGGCTGGTTACTTAAAACGTGGAAATATATGAAGGGCCAGTATTATTTGTGTGATAAAGCCTTTTTATCACCAGGCACCTAGAAAATTGATCTGATAATTAATATTCAGGACATTGTACTAAACGAGAAGAGCTTCTTTCACCTGAAGTTCTTGTCTTTATTCTACCAGATTTGGCATTTGGTCAAGTCTTTTAAAGACTAGCAAAGCAATAATGTCTATGATTCATTGCTGTTACTGGGTGTGTTTCCTTGAAGAAGAATAGAGTGATTCAGGTTAGATTAAAATAGGGAGGAGGTAGAGTGCGGTAGTGGGGGTAGTGGCGGTAGTGGCATAGGAGTTACATTGTTATAAAGTAATGGGAATAAAAATACTGCTCAGGGCACCATCCTTCTTAGATCCTTTTTTTGATTCAGAAACATCACCCTTGCATTATTTGGAGAAAAAGGCATTAGATGTCAGCAAATACTTAAGCAACAGAACATGTCTTATAATCATCTTTGACTACCTTTAAGTTTGAGAGGTAACAACCCCCAAGATAATTTCACAGTATTGAAATCTCTTTGAAGTGCCGGCAAACTGTCAACTCAGTTTTCTACCCTGACCTCTCATTACTGTTTCAGTCTTGAAGGTATAAAAGGCTTCATCTTAGTGATGTTTTTTAGGTGGAGGAGCAAGGGTGTCTAAAGGAAGCTGAAACTAAGGAGTTAAGACACCACGGTCTAAATATTTAACCTTTTGTTTCTGTTCTTCAACCCTTTGGTAAACCTTGATGCTAAGTATAGTAGTAAAGAAAATCTGTGGATTTAGCCTAACCAGAAATTTTTTGGCCCAGTTTAGGATCTTGAGAGCTAGATTGAAATTTAATCCCTTTGCCACTGTCCTACCAATTAGGAGGAAGGAAACACTAGGTCTCTACTCCCAAAGGCAAAGTAAAATGCCAGAGATTATAACACCAACCTTTAGGAGCAGTATCAAAGCCTGGAATGCGGAGCCCCTGACCAGGAAAATCGGTTGGAGAGGTGTGATCACACCCAGGGAAGATGGCGTAATCAAAGACCCTTTTCACTGATCCTCTCCCTTCCACCTCCAACATTATGCCAAGTATCTATGTCCCCAACACTGTGTCTAAATTATACCACTTGTCAGTGACAGCAATGTTACCCAGCTCTCCACCTCCCTGACAACTCTGTGGCTATCAAGAAATAAAGTGTGAACTTTTAATGATGACACTGGTAACTCTCAAGTGGCAAATGATATCTGTAATTTTCAATACTGAAAATGTATGTTTTCCAACACTTCTTAGTATATGGGAATGATGGCTTCATCTATATTGTGCGGTTTATTCTCTTACTTATGCTCTATTTATGACTTCTGAATCTACGCCCTTCTATGAGTGCTGGGTTTTAAAAATACAACGTCTATGTTGCTGAAGGTCTCCTGTGAGGGGAACTGCTACCAAGTGCGTGGATAACACCCGCCATGGTCTTCTCAGGCTTTCATTTAACAGAAAGCAGGGTTGGGTTTTGAAACTAATCACGGCCGCATTTGTTAAGCAAATTCCTATGAAACTATACATTATAACCTACCCCAAAGTTCTATTTTTTAAAACAAGCAAGCATTACTACAGGTTGGCATTGTCTGAAATGCTTTCCTAGCCTAATTCTGGACCCTTGGAATAGAAATTTTGAACCTGCACGTACAAGTTTAGGATTTTTGTAAAGCTGCCAAATCGTTAATATAAAAATATTTAGCATAAAACTTGTGCAATTAAGCTGACCTGAAAAGAATGAGTTTGAATCTTTGGCCATATCTTCCTGTTTTTTTAAAAGCAGTTTCACTAGTTTGTATTATTTTTCACTCAGAGCCGTGAAAAAAGAGATGTAAAGCTGACTTTGTTTTATTCTAATAATTGCATTCGGGGTGGCAATTTGTTAGCTAGTGCTCAGAAAGAATCAAGAAACCAAATTTACTCACCCACACCGCCCCGTCTGCCATAAATATATCCTATTTTTACGGTTGAAAATGGTTTTACTGCGCCCCTCAATCTAAATAGAATTGTTCCAGACTCAGAATGGGATTAAGTCCCCAAAATAAAGATGAGAAAAAGAAATTCAGAGATATCAAACAGTAGATGCAGTGAGCCAGTACCTGAAACAACTTGATTTTGATGAGCAAAAAATAGCATGTTATCACAGGTTTGAAGGACTACAGGTAAGAATTATGTGGACTAATGAGAGTACTTAGGAAGCTGAAATTAAATATTTGCATACTAATTAGCAGCTCTCAAGGCAAGAGAGAGCTTCCCATCCTCTTCCAATCAATAACCGGTCAAGCTGACATTACAGGAAGCTTTCTTGGACCCCCTACATTCCTAACTGAAGTCAGTCCCTCCTGGTGTTCAAATATTTTCTGCCAAGAATTATGTAGGAGGAGAGGGAAGAACTGGGGAGGAGAAAGGGGAGGAAGGGAAGGAAGAAAGCTGCCTTTACCTCTGTGAACAAAAACTAAAACACTATTTTTCATAACAAATTACTGATTACTAGTCTTGTTTATACCAAACTGCAAGTTTTTTGGCAGCTTTAACCTGGGTTTTGAGGTCAAAGCAACAGATCAAACAACAAGAATCCTAGGCAAAATTTAATTCAGGCTAAATTCTGAGTAAATCATGATTTCTTCCTTAATGAGAAATGCATACTTTTATGGTCTTAAAGCCTTTTGATAGAATTGGATAAAAAGGATTATGGAAGTTCAGTTTTTTTGTGTTTAATAAAGCTGTAAGTATGCATTACAGATTCAAGTGCACTGTCTTAGAACTGGTGGAATATTATAATGATCAGGTTAAACATGATTATACCTTGTAAACTAGATAAGCCCTGTTTGGCAGTAGGTGAAATTTTGAATGGGTAAAGCCATAAAGCCACAGACCTTACTTATCTGAGTTTTCTTTTGCATTCCAAACCTTGTCTTTGTTGATTTTTGTTGCTGTATGAAGTGAAATTGGGGGTGAAAATGGATGTGGTCACAAACTGTGCAGGTGAGGTTGCTTAACGCTGTACTAAACATGAGATAATCATGGGTTATCAGTTTAAATTGAGGAAAATGGAGAAGTCTTTGGGGATTTGGGATTTCAGTTTGAATACAAGTTTTGGTGAATACAAATTCATTGATGTTTACAGTTTTTTCCATAATTCATTCATTCCTGAGGAACCATGTACCTGGCAGGAAATAGGCCTGGATCAGACCGCCTGAGTTCTTTACCGGCCCCGCCATTAATAGCCAATGAGTTGTGTGACTTTGGCAGGTACAATGAAATTCTGTGGTCCCAGTTTTCTCATCTATGAATTGTAAAGAGAAAAGTGATCTTTTTCTGGTTCTGCGCTTTTATAATTCCATCCTGGGTATTTTAAACAATTTTTTTCACATGAGGGAGTTTGGGTATCTTTTGGTACACCCCAAATCACCAGTTCCCACCAGAGAGGTAAATGAAGTTACAGGTAAAATTATCTATAGAAACACTATGGAAATGGAAGATGTGCTTGTTGCTGTAGGTGGAAAGGTCAATATTTTCTTTTAGGAGCATACAAATTGGACACTGGTATTTATTATATAGATTCAATCAGAGCAGCCCCAGGGGAAAATTGGCATACAGAGGATTTTTCTACTTCACTGACCTCTCTTTCCTCCTCACAGCCCTCTCATGTCATCTAAGTCTCACTCTCCCAAGCCCAGAGCTTCAGGCTAACTCCCATCAACCACCAACTGCCACTGCAGGGGTTACTCCCAGTTACTCTGCTTGCTTTTACTGTCTCCAGTAACTTGTGCCCTTGTCTTTATTAACACTGATGCAGCCAGGCATGGTGGCGAGTGCCTGTAGTCCCAGCTACTCACGAGACTGAGGTGGGGGGATGGCTTGGATGACATAGCAAGACTCCATCTCAAAACCAAAAAATATTTGATGCATTGAGAAAATGCTCAATAGATGTTTTGAATGGATGAACTTCAGAATGAATAGATTAATTATTGGATCAGTAATTCAAAAGGTGGGCGTCCCAAACAAAATACACAGAGAAAGTGACCGTGTAGCAGTCTAATGCAGAGAAAGACGGGGGATACTCACATCAAGCAGAACTGTCACTGTGCCCTTCAAAGGACAGATTGAAGCCTATGTGCTGAATTTTCCTTTAAGTAAAAATGTATGACAAAAAGACAAAATAAATACAGTGATTACAAGGAACAAGACTAATGAATTGAATAGCATGGTGAATAAAGAGTGAGTTTGGGGAGAGGGAATTGTAAACGTCCCAGGAAAAATTCTATTTTTATCTTTTGCACTGCTGGTTGGAATGAAATACGGTATAGCCACTGAAAACAGGATGGTATCACCTCTAAGAATTAAACAGATTCATCATAAAATTCAGGCACGTTGGCTCACACCTGCAATTAAAACACTTGGGGAGACCCAGGCTGGGATTTAGAGACCAGTCTGGGAAACATAAGCAAGTACCATCGCTACAAAAAATTAAAATTTAAATGAGTGTGGCATCTGTAGTGTCAGCTCCTTGGGAGAATGAGGCAGGAGGATCACTTGGGCCCAGGATTTTAAGGTTGCAGTAAGCTGTGATCACACCACTACATTCCAGGCTGGGCAACAGAGTGAGACCCTGTCTCTGAAAAATAAAATAAAATAAAACCACAAATACATAAATAAAAATGTTTGTAAAAAATTATATGATCCAGCAATTCCACTTCTGGGCATGAACCCAAAGGAATTAAAGCAGAGACTCAAACATATAGTTGTAAACCTCATTCATAGCAGCATTATTCACAATAATCAAAGGTGGAAACAACCCAAATGTTCATCAGCAGATGAGTAAATAAACAAAATACAGTGTATTCATACCATGGAATATTATTCAGCATTAAAAAGAAATGAAATCCTGGTACCTACTACAAGATGGATGAACCTTGAAAACATTACAGTAAGTGAAATGTCAAACACAAAAAGAAAAATATTGGGCACATGTCGTATTCTACATCCCATCTCTCACTCCTCTTCAACAGCACTGCTGCTGTGGCTCAGGTCTGGCCTGCCTGCCTACAGTGGACTCTTGACTGGGCTCCTGACTCCTACCCTTGTCCTCCACTTTTCCTTGAGAGCCTGTTTGGAGGTTCTAGCTGGTGGGCACAGCTACTTGTAAACCCTTGACCAAAGAAGAGTCCTCCTCTATCAGGGAAGATCTTCTTCATTGAGGGTGTAGCTTGGGGAGGGACACACGTGGAACACTGAAGGAGGAAGGAGGCTTCTGTCTCGCCTGCCAGATCAGCCAAATCAATCCCAGGAATCCATGGGGTGACAGATGCCATCCCAGTTCTCACGCACATCCATTCTCTATACTACTGTCAGAATAACCTTATTAAAGATCTTAAAATCTTCCAATGACTCCCAATCCTCTTCAGAATAAATCCAGACTTCTCACCAAATCTCTCATACATACTCTCCAGCTTCATCCTGTGCCATTTGCCCCAGCACTGACCCTGCATACCAGTTTCCCTGAATTACTTGCAATTCCCTGAATAGGCCAAGGTTCTCTCCTTCTTATCTACTTGTTAGTTCCTTCTGCCTAGAAAACACAGGCGAGTGTATGCATACACACACACACCCTTCTTCTCCTCCATCCAGGAATGCTACTCCCACACCAAGACTAGGATCAAGGGTCAAAATCCCCAGCCTTCCCAGTGTCCCATGCTCTCCTTTTATTCTCTTCTTCCCCTGAACCATCTAGCTAGAGTTAGATTTCTTTCCTATTCCACGGCACTCTGTAGGTGTCATAATACATATTTTATCATGAGCTTTTGGAGAACAGGGACGGTCTCTTTGGTCTCTGTATAGCCAGCCTGCCCCCCACCCCCCCCAAAAAAGAGGCTAAGCAGATTTGGGGGGTTCAACCAGAAGATAAAGTACTAAGGATACAGGGAAAGTGCTAAGGGAGTTTAGTGAAGGTTGAATCAAGGAAGGTTTTAAGGGGGGGGGGGGTTGTATTTATTGTCTTCACAACAATCTCCATAGAATTTTCTTCTCGATCAATATCTTTTTTTTTTCTTTGAGCAGGTTCTCACTTTGTCCTCCTTGGTAGGGTGCCATGGCATCATAGTTCACAGCGACCTCAAACTCTTAAGCTCTGGAGATACTCTTTGCTTAGGGACTCCCCCCCCACACACAACACCTGGCTGTTCTTAGAGCTAGGATCTCACTCTTGCTTGGGCTGGTCTCCAACTCTTGAGCTCAAGCAATCCACCCACCTCAGCTTCCCAGAGTGCTAGGATTACAGGCATGAGCCACCACACCTGGCCCAAAATTTTTTAATTGGTAAAACTGTGTAAAAGGTATTCTACAAGTACATAAACCTGAATCCATGGCACAGCTCTCCCTTGGGTAATACTCTGTATAGTAACAGATTTATGAGTGAGCAGTTTGCAAACACCTGCCTAAGGGCTGATTGGCAGGTATACGAAACACCATGGCTTGGTGTTTTCCTCTTGTTGGGTCATAGACGGAATCACAGGGTAGGAGTTACAAGAATGAGCATTGTGGTCAGACATACCTGGGTTTAAATCTCAACTCTGCCCTCATAAACTCTATTAATGATAATCTCGCATGTATAATAAGGTGATAATACCTATCTATTAAATGTGATACTGCAGATAGTAACATGTAAGTTGGCACACAGTGACCTCACCATAGTGGTGGTGAAGACTGTGGTCCTGCTGGTGGTGGTGTTTACCTTGAAGCAGGGCATCGAGGGAGGTGGATGGGGGATCAGTACAAGAGAGAGCTGCTTGATGAAAAAAGTTTCCTCATCTCTTTCATTTAGCCACATTTCTCAAATTGTGCTCCACTGGAACAAGGGTATTCTATAAGCGCATCGAAGGTGTCTCACAGGTGAACTCAATCAAGGTGATTTTTCCTAAATTTATAGAAAAAAATTAAAATAAGAAATACAATGCTCCTCATTTTATTTTTATTCCCATATACTTGTCTTAAAACTTTAGCCTCTATTAGTGGATGATGGCAGATAACAGAATGAATAGGTTGCAAATAGATAGTGAAAGGAAAGATCAGTAAGAGGATTTATTTTCAATGTTTGCCTTTCAACAAATATTTGTTGTATGTTAATAAAAGGATAGAGGGGTTAGTGGAGGATTCACACATATGTACTTTGGTCACTTTTCTTGCTTGTATCATTGCTCCTAGTTCATATGATAAAATTAAATATGACCCCTCTGCAAAAAGCATGATGACACCCCCTTGGCTTGACCATCTGCATAAGTACAAGGTCTGCTATTGCAGGCATCCCATTGTCAGAAGCTTTGGTGCCCTCGGTTTTAAGACACCCTGAAGACTGACTGCAACATCTATGGAGAGCCCATCTGGCCCTCTCCTCACCTCTTGCATTAGAGGAGCACCTCTTTGCAAAAGTAGATTGATGAATTGATTGGCTGGTTGGTTGATATTTTTGAGACAGGTCTTGCTCTGTCACTGAGAGCTAGAGCTCAGTGGCATCATCATAGCTCACTGTAACCTGAAACTCCAGGGCTCTAGCAACCCTCCTGCCTCAGCCTCCTGAGTAGCTGGGACTACAGGCACTTGCCACCACACTCAGCTAATTTTTATATTTTTTTTGTAGAGTTAGAGTCTAGCTCTTGCTCAGGCTGGTCTTGAACTCCTGGACTCAAGTGATCCTCCCAAAGTGCTAGAAGCCACCATGTCCTGCAAGTGTAGATTTTTAAAATAAACACAATTTTGGTTACGGCACACTTGGATTTTTTGTGACACACACTACAAATACAGGAGTACATCGTAGCCCTGGAGTGACTGTCTCTGAGGATATCCCAAAGACTGAGAGTCAGAAGAAACAGGAAATGGAGAGAAACATGCCCGGTTCCAGCTGTGGGCTCCACACAAGTCGTCCTTGAGAAAGGACGTCCCGAGCTGTTCATAGCTGATGACTGACCAAGGTTTGGAAAACACAGATGATTAAACCTTGAGTCATCTTCCTCTCACAAATCCTCTGTGCCTCAGGGTAACTTGTCTATTGCTTGTTCTTGATAAGTAGGTGAGTCTAGAACATTTCTCTGTGTTGACGAGTGGAGCATGACTGATTTCTGAGGACGGCAGCGCGGTGAGCTGCTGAGCAGCCTCGGGCAGCCCTTGTCTCGTGGTACTGTGAAGTCTTCTGTGTTTATTCAGAGGTGTGCGAGGAAAGAGATTTGGAAATCTTATTATTCAGACACAAATGGAAAGGCTCAGAAAACATGGCATAAATATTGAGTCTCACCCCGCTGAGGGCCTGGATGAACACTTCAATTTGAGTGAAGTTTCATTTTTGCAAGTGATGCTTCACCATCAGGGAGCAGCATATAAAGTTAATTTGTACTTTTATTAGTTGCTTGTCTCAGTTATTGGCCTTATTGCTGTGAAGTGAACGTGACATGCCAATAAAAACCAGGACTAGCAATTCATCTTCCTAAGGCTTCTGCACCCAGACCACAGTTGCATTTATAAGAAAATCTTAATGTTTAGCTTTAGTTTCAAACAAGGAGTATTTAGAAGGCTTTTGTGAAAAATTTCCTGGAAAACTCTTCTTTCTTATTGTACTTATGTGAGCCCTGAGATTGCTGAATATATCACAAATAAATCCTTAGGTCCACAAAAATCTTTTTCTGTACTTTAACAACTGCTAACATAAGGAATTAGAATCTTAACATTTTTTAATTCTAAACAAATAAACTAGCCAAATCTCAAAATGTATAAAAAGAAGGACCAACCTGGGCTTATTACAGGAGTTCAAGGCTAGTTTAGTATTTGATAATCAACACAGTAACATATTAACAGAAGAAAAAATTTAAAAATTATATGACCATCCAAATTGATAGTTAATAAAAAGAATTGGTAAAGTTCTATGTTCATTTATATCTTTAAAAAAGCAAATTAGTAAGTAAAAGGAACTTCTAGCCAGGCAAGGTAGCTCATACCTGTAATACTAGCTCTCTGGGATGCTGAGGCAACAGGATCACTTGAGCTCAGGAATTTGAGACTGGCCTGAGCAAGACCCCATCTCTACTAAAAATAGAAAAATTATCCAGGTGCAGTGTTGAAAACATGTAAGAAAGTCGAAATTAGTGCCACAGACTGGAAGAAGCTATTTACCACATATATAGCTAATAAAGGAAATGAGTAAGAAAAAGACAACCCCAATTTTAACATGTTCAAGAAGACTTGAACAGGCACATCACAAAAGAGAATATACAAATGGTTGATAAATTGATAAAAATAATAGAAACCTCCACGCCTTCAATCCCAGCACTCTGGGAGGCCAAGGCAGGTGGATTGCTGGTGCTTAGGAGTTCAAGACTAGCCTGATCAAGAGCAAGACCCCATCTGTACTGTACTAAAAATAGAAAAAAACAGGGCAAGAGCCCAAGAATTTGAGGTTGCTGTGAGCTATAATGCTACAGCACTCTAGTAAGGGCACCAGAGTAATACTCTGTCTCGAAAATATATATATATATGTACACCTCATTAGTATATATATTATATATATGCACACACATATATCTCACTAGTAATCAGGGAAATTCAAGTTAAAACCACAATGAAATGGAACTGCAAACTCCTAAAAATGGCAAAAATTAAAAAGTCTGACCTTAGCAAGTGTTCGTGTGGATGTAGAGCAACTGGAACTCTTACTTACTACAGGTAGGAATGTAAATTGGTCTGACTATTGTGGAAAATCTGGCATTACTTATTAAAGTTAAATGGATGTACACCCTGTTAATACAGCCAACGCACCCCTAGGTATGCATACATCCAGAGGGAATTTTATGAATATGTTCAACAAAACACATATAAAAGAATACTTGTAGCAACATCTTTTATCATCTTTTATTGTCAAAGTCTGGAACAACTCAAATACCATCAACATATTATAGATAATAAAATATAATTGATTCATACAATTAAAAACTTTACAGTAATAAAAATAAAATATACACAACCACATGGATGAATCTCATAAATATAACAGCGAGCAAAAGAAGTTAGATACAGAAATTATACACCATGTGGTTCTGTTTTATTAGTTTCAAAAATAGGCAAAGTTGGCCAGGCACAGTGGCTCACACCTGTAATCCCAGCACTTTGGGAGGCAGAGGCTAGAGGATCACTTCAGACCAGGAGTTGGAGACCAGCCTGGGCAACATAGTGAAACCTCATCTTTACAAAAAATAAAAATCAGCGGGCCATGGTGGCATGCACGTGTAGTTCCTGCTGCTTGGGAGGCTGAGGCAGGAGGATGGCTTGAGCCCAGGAGTTTAAGGATGCCCTGACCTATACTGCACTCTAGCCCAGACAACAGAGCAGGACCCTGTCTCAAAAACCCAAAAACCAAAACCAAAGAAAACTAATTGTGTTGAAAGTTTATGAAAAGTTGGGTTTCTGGGGTGTGATAATGTTTTATTCTTGTCCTAGGTGGTGGTTATGCGGGCATGTTCACTTTGTAATCATTCATTATGCTGTGTAGTTATGATTTTCAGACTTTCCTATATAATGTTATTCTTGTATATTAAAAAGTAATTTTAAAAGTCTCAAGATTTATTCCTTTTTTGAATTCAGAAGTTTTGAGAGAGTAAAAAGCTCATCTACATAATACATGTTAGGTGTGTTATATATATTTATTGAATGCTTTTTCTTTCTTTATTAACAGACTTTTTAAATTTTATTTATTTATTTTTTTGAGACAGAGTCTCATTGCATTGCCACAGACTAGAGCTCTGTGGCATCATAGCTCATAGCAACCTCAAACACCTGAGCTCAAGCAATCCTCTTTTCTTAGCCTCTCTGAGTAGCTGGGACTACAGGGACCTGCCACCGCCTGGCTAGCTCTTCCATTTTTTTTTTGTTGTTGTTGTTATTGTTTGTTTGTTTGTTTTTTAGTAGAGACAGGGTCTTGCTCTTGCTCAGGGTGGTCTCAAACTCCTGAGCTCAAGCCAACCCACCTGCTGTGGCCTCCCCGAGTGTTAAGATTACGGGCGTGAGGCATCTGCCTGGCATTTATTTATTTATTCTAGAGTGCTTTAATGTCTACAGAAAAATTGAGCAGAAAGTACAAAGAGTTCTCAGGTACCCCTTCACTTCCCCACTCACCCAGACACGGCGTCCCCTACCATTAGCATCTTGCCCCAGTTTGTTGCAATTGGTGAGCTAGTATGGAGACATTATTATTAACTAGAGTCTATAGTTTACGCCAGGGTCCACTCTTTGGGTTGTACATTGTTTGGGTTTTGACAAATGTACATTATGTATCTACCATTACGGTTGAATGAGTTTTTAATTTATTTTTAATTTGTTAGTGTTTGGCTTCTTAGCTTCATACCATTTCTATAATGATTCCACATTATCGATCGCTTCTGTCTTCCTTATAACTACAGTTATTTCTTGAAGAGAATGCAAATTTCTTTTTATGCTATTAGCCAGTGACTTAAGTAACATCAAGATCAGGATTTAAGGCCAATTCTTGGGCAAAACATCCGCTTCCTAGGCTTATAATTTCAAGAATAGGCTGTCTTCCACTTGTCCTTGGCAGTTAGAAGATGTGTCAACATTCTAGTGAAAGATTCTATCACAACGCCCCAGGGAGACCTGCCTGCCACGGGCCATTCTATCCTTAGCCCCCACACTGCGGATTGCTGAGTTGAGTCTGAATCAGCACGAGACTCAGGACAGGATGTGCAAGTTCTGCTCTGACACAGTCATCTGGAAAGGTCTACAATGTCTTGGTAGGTGAATATCGACTGTCCTCCACCTGCTCTCACCTGCCCTGGTTCACACAGGAGGAGCAGTTAGTGGTGGCTTCTACTAAATACTCAAGACTGAAGGGAAAGCTCCAAAGACTGCGGAGCTTTGATCTCAGAGTGAACTTTGCTGGGTATGTAGCTGTGAGTCCTGGATAAAAAGAGATAAACCCATTCTTTAGTCACTATGACTAGGACAATATACAGGGGGTGCTGGTTACAAGTTGGAGAAAGAGACACACTCATGTATGTTTTAAAACAACCAAAACCCTTGTCACATTAGCACAATCCATAAATAGAACTGATGAAAACCAAGGTCAAGAATAAGCATAAAGGCAGCTTGAAGTTGTCATGAGATGGGTTTGCCAATATTTCAAACCAAACAACACTGAAATTACCTCTAGCACAATCTCATTAGAATACTAACTTTACTAAAGTGAAGCATTGGGAAGGATTAATAGGGATGGTTACCCCAGGCTTAATAAACATTTTCTTCATGGAAATATTAAAACAACAAGATTATGGGAAATTATATAGAAGATTATAGAAAATTATATTGTTCAGCACTTTATGATCTATTTGTATATCTACAGTCATGATGACGATTACCTAGTCGATAAAACAGTGCCTCTGAGAGCTGCGACAAAGCGGTGGGTTACCTGAGTTGGAGTTACAACAAAACAAGAGGTAATCTGTGTACCCTCAATGAATCCCAAACAATAAAAAAAAAAAAGGCAAACTCTTCCTGTTCATTAACTCAGGTTTTTTCCTCTGCCATACTCCTCTTCATGAAACCCACAGGAGCTCTAAAGGAGCCCGAATTATATTTTCTTGCTTTATCATACATCTTTGTTATTTAAAGATTTTCATCCACCAGATCACAAGTCTTTTTAAAAACAGCAAGCATATAGAATTATGCTTCTTTTCGGAAAACACTTTTGCATCACGGTACATTATGACCTATGGGTTCGGATATAGCTGAGAAGGTCTTTGAGTTATAAACAGGCTCCCCAGTCTGAGATCATGTCACATCCGTCCTCTGATAAATGCACTAGTTGCTTTCTAAAGGCAAAAGGCTCCGACATATTTAGGTAAATAGAGCTGCACAAATAAACATTGGTAGTGAAATACAGGGATTTTATCCATGCGGTTAGTAAGACTGTGGAACATCACAGCCCGTCTAACAGTGAGCTATGTGCTCATTCCATTTGCTATGTGGTGGGCGTCATTTACTTTATGAAAAATGAGTGTGTTGTTCACGTATGGAAATTATTCTTGCATTTGAACTCCAAATTCTTTTTTTGTTTTTAGAGACAGAGTCTCTAGAGTGCTGTGGTCTCATAGCTCACAGCAACCTCCAACTCCCGGGCTTAGGTGATTGTCTTGCCTCAGCCTCCTGAGTAGCTGGGATTATAGGCGGCCACCACAACGCCCGGCTGTTTTTTGTTGTAGTTTGGCCAGGGCCAAGTTTGAACCTGCCACCCTCCATATGTGGGGCCAGCGGCCTACCCACTGAGCCACAGGCGCCGCCCTCCAAATTTTTTTTTAAAAAACAGATTCTGACTCTTGTTGTCTGGGTTAGTGTACAGTGGCATCATCATAGCTCACTGCAATCCCAAACTTTCGGGCTCAAGGATCCTCCTGCCTTAGCTTCCCAAGTAGCTGGGACTATAGGAACGTTCCACATCACCCAGCTAATTTTTCTATTTTTAGTAGAGATAGGGTCTTGCTCTTGCTCGGACTGGTCTTGAACTCGTGACCTCAAGCAATTTTCCCACCTCAGCCTCCCAGAATGTTAGGATTACAGGCATGAGCCTCCCTGCCCTGCCTAAACTCCAATTTCTTAGGACAAGTCTTTGCTGTTTCAGGTTGTTCTAAGCCCTAATCTGTGCTATTGCCAAATTTCCTTTTGAGCAACTTGCCTGAGGCAAACAAATTGTGTTGTGCTTTCAATATTCGCTTATATTAGAGGCCTGGAGAAAGCTCTTAATAGAGTTTGCACATGGAAATAATTTGTTTCTATGAGTACTTGTACTATTTATTTTTTTCCTTTAAAGATTGGGGAAAAAAGAATATGCCTCCAGTCTCTGAGCCCTGGGTTTCAGCAGAAGGGACCTCCCGTGTTGGTCTTCACAAGCTGCCTTCTGTGCTGAGAGAGGTAGTTCACAAACGCTTCCCCATCTACACTTCAGTAAAACACCCCATTCCAGTAGGAAAACCTCTCCCAGGGATACCAGGAGGGGAGAGGGTTGATAGTCAGCATGTGAGGACAGCTGCCTTGGGAATAGCAGTGCTCTCTCTGGAAAAAGGAACAAAAATTGCAGAAGTCTTCTAAGCCTCTTTTTAAAGCAAGTGTTGGAAAAAATAATTTCTCTGGAAAATGCTCTTTTCATAGACCTAAGCACTCTTCAAAACTACCAGAGGCCAGCATGATTTTACCAAGCCCCTTACAATGATGAAATATTTCTTACAGCTTTCCCTGTAGGCTAGAATGTACCTCCCACAAATAAAATCAAGGAAGACTTGCATCTTGCCTTTACCTGAAAATGTCTTGAGGTTACAGTTATGACATGTCATCGCTCAAAGAGATTTGAGCATCAAACTTAAAGTAAGCTGGCAACAGAGCCCCAAAAAGAAAACATACAATAAGTTACAAGATTATAAAAACTCCCAGGACCAGAAAAGCAAGCAAGAGCTTGTCCTGTTACTTACCTAAGGCTGACTAGGGAATCGTTTCCCAGGATAGGGAAAAGCAGAAGAACCTCACGCTCAGATCTTCATTTCAGAGCCTCATCTCAAGAATTGTGAGGTTAGGAATACGGAGACTGATAATACCTTTTATTTTTGCTCACTGTTACACAGAGGAATACTACCCAGTGGAAAACAAACCAGCAGCAGATGTTATCTGCGGGAATTTTTGAGAAGGTGGAAATGCATCCATCAGTCTTTTCTCTCATCACACACATCCTGACCGCAGTTAAGAAAAGGGAGGTTGGAGGAGAAGGGCAAGTGCCCTAGCTCTTGTTTAGAGGGCCCTAGATTCAATCTACCCCTCCTGGTTTGGGGAAATCCAATTTAAAATATTCTTCTTACCCTCTTAGCCACATTCCTCCTCTCCTCTTCCCCCGTCCCCATTTTCCTCTTTGTAGCCTTCATGATTTCTTTCTTTATTTTACTATTTTTTCCCTCATACTTCTTTCCTATTTTTTTCCCCTCCTTTCTCTCATTCCAAATTTTTTTTTTTTGAGACAGAGTCTCACTCTGTTGCCCCTAACTAGAGTGTCATGGTGTCACAGCTCACAGCAACCTCAAACTCTTGGGCTCAAGGGATCCTCTTGCCTCAGCCTCCCAAGTAGCTGGGACAGCAGGCTCTCACCATGATGCCTGGCTAGCTTTTCTATTTTTGGTAGAAATGAGGTCTCACTCTTGCTCAGGCTGGTCTTGAACTCCTGAGCTCAAGCCATCCACCTGCCTGGGCCTCCCAGAGTGCTAGGATTACAGGCGTGAGCCACTATTCAGACCTCTCATTCCACTTTCAACAGAGTGCTAGGATTACAGGAGTGAGCCACTGTGCAGACCTCTCATTCCACTTTCAATGAATGAGCCCAGAAGTGAGCCTAACAGAGAGTAGGCCCTGCAGGTACCAATACGAACACCAGCCAAGGGGAGGGGAGAGAGGAGAGAGAAGAAACCTGGTGTGGGTATGAACTACTCCACAGACATCCATGGAGGTAGGGGGCAATCGCTGGGAATCCTAAGTGGAAGCTCAGAAAAGAGGATGTTTTATGGGATATTACATGTACTGTGTTTGGAGTGGAAATACAGTGAGATGATAAAACCCAGTCCACTTCACCACGGACTTTAAGAAAACAAGCCAGAGGTATGGTTATCTAAGTATGGACAGGTCCTGAGGCAATTACAATGAAAGGGGTCAGATCGGCCCTAGGGGAAGGAATGGGAAAAGTTAGCCTCTCCATTTTATAGAGGGGATCAGCCAAAGGTCACCGTAGGCATTAAATACCAGGTTGCCCTTGAAGCTCTGTTGATGCCGAGTTCTTCCAGCCAGTCTTGCCCAGGGAGCGTTAGCATTTCAGACTTGTGTTCTCTTTCCTCTAACTGTATATTGATCTGCCAGTAGCAGAACAGTCTCTGTCTCTCTATGGAGGAAGGAAATCTGTGGCTACATGTAAAGCCTCCTTCCCATGAGGTTTAACATGATGCTGATTTTGCAAAATTGCCAGTGCCCTCTTCCATTTATTCTCACACTTTTCATATGCCCGAGAAAGGAGCTTGCGGGTGTTGTGAGATGCGTGCACAGATTTTTAAAATGTTCGCACTCTGATGGTCTGTAAGAAATTCCTGCAAGTACCAGTAGATCACTGCTGTGGAGTTTTTCTGTCTCATGAGATTTGATGAAATTCAATTTCCATTTCAGAAACACTTCCCAGTTTTTGTGGCAAAATCCCCTTTGACAATTAATTTATTAGATCTTAGAGCTAATAGAAATTCCCTCTCACCCCACCCCAACTCCATTTGTGTGAGCATCAGAGAAAACCCTCACGTCTGTCCTCGGCCATTCATTTGCTGGTTAAGTTAAGGTTTACACAAACAACTTGATTCTTCCAATCCTTTCCTAGATGCCTGAGTTTACCTAGACCAACCAAAAATAGAAACCCCAAGGGCACATACTTGCTGCATTTTTAGCCCTTTAAAGGAAAAGGCCTCTTTTGTATTTTTTTACATGGCAAGAACATGACTTTCTACCCACCAGTTTATCACTAAGAAAACGGGGAGCCTTGCACATCAGTGTGGAGTGCATATATGGTCAGTCGATGTGGCTGCTGTCAACTTGGATATATCCTCTAAGCAATGGCTGTGTTTGTTTTTCCAGGTTTCAAATTTATTTGGTTTGCTTCCTTGAAAGATTACCAATTAAAGTGTTACAACTCAAGTTACGGTGATACATTTTTAATCATTTCCTTGAACTTTATTTAGGATACTCTCACAAGTTTCAAGGGATTATTATATCAATAAATACTTAACATTGAACTCAATGTTGACTCTGTTATAGAGAGAGGGAATGATTGCTTCTTTTATCTCTATAATTTTTTATACCATTTAAAAATTTAATTAAGTATGCTAGCTTCAGGCCAAGGAGGTGGAGGATTTGAAATAACTGCAAATGATAACATTTTCTTTTAAATACTAGCACTTCATTTCAGGTCCTCTTCCTGCTGTATCTGTTTCATCTAACATTGGTGAATGAATACAACCTGATAAACATAAAGTACATGGCAAAAAAAATATCTTACGAAGTATATTTGATTTTGCCATTCTAACTATGCTGCCACGTATTCTGTAAGTATATAAGGCAGCTGAGCCTACCCTTTTACTTGCAAGAGAAATGAGTGGATGATAAAAATCACCAAGGTTTATTCTATTTAAATTTATCATCACTACCACATTTTATTGAGGATTGCTAAAACTTGCACAGGATTTTAATGGCACAGAGTTGGTCTATACAGTTTTGGTAATTCTTCAAGATCTTCATGATTTGGGATGGGAAATCATTTTAAACAATTTTATAGAATGCCATAGTGAAAACTGATTCTCCTATTACCATCAGAAAGTTATTTAGTTTATTTGGATCTCAACTTCCTCATTTTGCAAACCAACTGACACAAACTAGGTGATATGGTGTAAGACCTCTTTGAGCACTAAGATTTTATGATGTTAATATTAGAATTATGCCCATTTTTACTAAAGTTAGTCTCAACACTAATTAAACATCTTCTGAAAATACTTAATCTCTTCATGGTACCTTTTTGTTAAATAACTCCTGAGTTAACTTCATGGTACTTTTTTTTTTTTTTTTTTTTTTGCCGTTTTTGGCCAGGCCAGGTTTGAACCCTCTGGTATATGGGGCCGGCACCCTATTCCTTTGAACCACAGGCACCGCCCAACTTCATGGTACTTTTAAGTCTTGGGAATCTATGTGGTCTTTATAGAAAGGATGTTATAGCCCTTATATATAAGCAAATCACTGTCAACCTTTGTAATGTGAATACTTCTCCTTAAGGTTAAAATATTTTTCAGGGTTCCACATGATGTAACTTGTAGTGTTGTAAACAATTGATTGAGAAATCAGGCAATGCCAGGGGCCTACTTTAACTTTGACTCCAGCATCATTTTATTTTATTTTTTTTTGAGACGGAGCCTCAAGCTATCCCCCTGGGTAGAGTGCCATGGCATCACAGCTCCTAGCAACCTCCAACTCCTGGGCTCAAGCGAGTCTCCTGCCTCCGCCTCCCAAGTAGCTGGGACCACAGGCGCCCGCCACAACTCCTGGCCATTTTTTGGTTGCAGCCATCATTGTTGTTTGGCGGGCCCAGGCTGGGGATTCCAATCCGCCACCTTAGGTGTACGTGGCTGGCGCCTTAGCGGATTGAGCCACAGGCGCCGAGCCAGGTTCATTTTTCACAGTCAGAATTTGATCTTATTGAGGATGTTTGCTTGTG
>CAUYQV010024686.1:0-23864 GCA_963574575.1 Galagoides demidoff | reverse complement strand
TCAAGCTGTCATCCTGGGTAGAGTACTGTGGCGTCACAGCTCCCAGCAACCTCAAACTCTTGGGCTTAAGTGATTTTCTTGCCTCAGCCTCCCAAGTAGCTGGGACTACAGGCATGTGCCATAATGCCCTGCTACTTTTTTGTTGTTGTTGTTGCAGTTGTCATTGTTGTTTAGCTGGCCCAGGCTGGGTTCAAACCCGCCAGCCCCAGTATATGGGGCCAGTGCCCTACCCACTGAGCCTCAGGCACCACTCTGATGCTATATTTTTTAAAAAGTACAATTAAGATCCAAGAGTTCAGGTATGACCTAGAGTACCCAAAACTCAAGACTAGCATTTTGAAGCATTTGTGTTTTGTGCTCAACTTTTTAGTAACATAACCAAGGAATAATTCACTGTTCTCCTTTCTAGGACATGACACAGAGTATTTGGTTTACTTGGAATCTCCTCCATTTCAGCAATGCCCAGTGGTTCTCCTTCATTCTTTTAAACAGGCGAGATCTCTACTTTTCTTTTCTTTTTTTTTTTTTTTTTGAGACAGAGCCTCAAGCTATCCCCCTGGGTAGAGTGCTGTGACTTCACAGCTCACAGCAACCTCCAACTCCTGGGCTCAAGCGAGTCTCCTGCCTCAACCTCCCAAGTAGCTGGGACCACAGGTGCCTGCCACAACACCCGGCTATTTTTTGGTTGCAGCCGTCATTGTTTGGCAGGTCCGGGCTGGATTCGAACCCGCCACCTTAGGTGCACATGGCTGGCGCCTTAGCCACTTGAGCCACAGGCGCAGAGCTGAGATCTCTACTTTTCACCGCCTAGTGGGGTTCAGGGAAGATGGGCTACATTCTTCCACAGGACTGATTTTGGGAGGCTCTTGGCAATGCTTTCCTTTGTAAAATATGCAAATCGTTTTCCAATCTTACCACGTGGAAGTGAAGTCTTCACATGATAGAAATTACTGGCCTGAAATAACAGATGTCATCCACCAATTCATATGTGGACCATTTCCCCCAGAATTCAGGTTCTGGAGAGACTCACTGCCCTGACTTGTCCTGGGTCTCGAGGAATCTGACTGCTCTGCTCCCTTACTCTCAGGGATCTGACTCCAATTTTTCTCTCCTGATCTTCTTCCAAAGTTGACCTGGGACTGGGTCGCAGGAGGAGGGCGCACGGCATCTCAGCTAATCTGGGTGTGGGGCAGAAGGAAGTCTGGGATCACTGCACAATAACCTCAAGGTTTTTGATGGCAATAAAGAGTGAACAGAATCTAGTAAAGGATGTGAACAGATTAAACTCCCCTTCCGGATATCCTTAACTTGAGGTCTGCACACCCAGTGCCTTCACTGCCCAATCCTTCTCACTTCCTTCGTTACAAGTGTCCCATGGGATAAGAAGTCCACCTCGCCCTCTGTATCTCTCCCTGGCAGCCCACAGCTGCTGTCCTTACAGCCCGTGAACCCCCAAAGCACCTTCCAAGTGGCAGCGGGGATTCTGCACAATCTCCACGAAAGATACACATAAAAATAGATTAAACCTCTTACACTGTGGTAACAAATCAACATGCCCACGCAACCATGTTGTCTCATTTTAATAGGATTTTCGTTTGTTTTGTAAGAAAAAAATGTAATTTTGCATTCGTAAAGTTACACTAAAAAGTATTGCTTTAAAAATCTGTTTGGTAAGTTTGCACGAAAAGGAAGGGTAAGGTGGTGCCTATGGCTCAAAGGGGTAGGGCGCTGGCCCCATATGCCAGAGGTGGCGGGTTCAAACCCAGCCCCGGCCAAAAGCTTAAAAAAAAAAAAAAAAAAAGGAAAGGTGTTTTGCCAGAAAAAACAAATAGCTACGGTCCTAAAGTACTTCAATATCAGAATTTTCGAAGAAAAGGGAAACAAAATGTGGGCCAAAGGAGAAGATGAAGTTTTAAACAGCAATTAAACCTTTTATAAAAGGCACGCTTCCACTTAGCAACACTGTTGAGATCTGCTGAACTTGTTGGTTTATGGCCAAAACATGATAAGAGACTTTCAGCCTTTTTTAAATTTTGATTCCAGAACACATTCTTCCTGTGTTAGGTTAAGTTGTCAGCAAAAGCAAATGGGCGTGGACAACTGTACTTTCCTTATTTACAACCATACTTGGTTTTTTTTTCAGACACAATGTCACTTTCCTGCCCCCAGTAGAGTGCTATAGCATCATAGCTCATGGCAACCTCATACTCTTGGGCTCAAGCAATCCTTTTGCCTCAGCCTCCCAAGTAGCTGCGACTACAGGCACCTGCCACAATGCCCTGGATATATTTTTAGAGATGGGATCTTGCTCTTGCTCAGGCTGGTCTCAAACTCGTGAGCTCAACCAATCCACCTGCCTCAGCCTCCCAGAGGCACCCGGCCCTACAACTACACTTTGTTTTCATTAAAATAGAATAAAAGTATGCGTATATAGTGTTATTTCCTCTAACATAGATTAAACAGTGAAAGAGAGTAAAAATAAGTTGTTAAGATGATAATAAAGATTAGCTTCATTTTTACCTTCTACCCAGACTCAAGTTCCTGGCCTGCTGAAGCTTTAATTATTTACCTTGACCAGTGATGGAGGAGAATTCCTTTAATTTCTGCAACCACCCTCAGATTTTTACCCAGCGTTCTGGAACTTAATATAGCATCTGGTGTCAGAGGTCCTAATGAGTGACAACTGTGAAACCTTTGATTTATAATGGAGTCAACAATGTACTCTGCGGGGAAAGGGAACAATACTAAAAAGGGTGTTTTTTGAACATGGCGTCCTCAAAAACAGAGTTAAGGAAAAAGTACAGAGATAGACCAGGGTGCGAGGCCCCCATCTGGGTGGCATCTGCCATCCCCAGGTGGACTGGGGTGGTGGTGTTTTGTGCATGTCTTTCTTGAAGTATAGTTGGACTGAAAAAGACCCACCCTCACAAAAAGAGACCAAATAGAGCTGTTTTGTCAGTAAAATAGATTTACCCTCCATTTGCAAATGGCAGTGATCTGATATTCTTAACAACAGCGGTCGTCCACACATGGGGCTGTGGAGTTTGCAAGAGCTCAAGGCCAAGCTCAGAAACACTTTCCAGGGACCGCGACAACCTGCGTCCCATGTATTTCTTGGATTTTCAGATGTCCTTCCTTTATCCCAGTTTAATATTTCTGAAATGGAGACATGTTTTATAATCCACAGGGGAGCATGATGTCGTCAGGTCAGATCGGAAATGCTCCCTAAGAATCAAGGAAATACCTCCTATTATTATTAACAGCTCTACAGAAATACGGTTTTAGTTAATAAAATGCCAGTGTATTTATTTACTTAAAAAAAAATAATTATTTTTTATTAAATCATAACTTTGTACACGGATGCATTTATGGGGTTCAGGGTACTGCTTCGATATACAATGTGAAATGTGTACATTGAACTAAGGAACACATCCATCACAAGTATACTCATTTCTTAATAGTTTTGAAACGTGCTATTGCATCATGCACATTAGGTGAGAATTTAAAGCATTAGTCCACTCACAGGACTAACATACTTTCTGATACGATGAACATCTGAGACTTTCCTTCTCCAAGGACACGTGACTGAATGGGACACAACCTGCAAACTGTTTTGATGAGAAACGGGTTCTTAAATTCAAGGATTTGGGGATTGTTGTCTGGGGCTGAATCTTCTAAACATACTGAAGACCCAGAAGATCTCAGCTACTTCCTCACTCCTGTAATGCCTTTTAGCTCTGGTCAGTTCTCTACGAGCAAAGCATGCTGGCCTGCTCAGGGCCACGTTCAGATACCTCCTCTAAACACCCAAGATCAGTACTCATGGGACAAAGTGGGAAGTTAACGCCAGAAATAAAATCTCCCCCTGATTTTGTCTTTAAGGACACAAAAAACTTTAAACCCCTCTATTCCACCAGTGGCAAATGTAAAATAGAACCTCCATAGTTGACCACCTCCCTACCCCGACCACTTGGTTCTTACCACTGGATACCTTCATGGTGACTTAAACTGAATAGAATATCCCAAGAGTATCTTTAGTTTCAATATAACAAAAGTCTCTGAAAAATAGGGGTAAAAGCCCAGGACTTTAATTAGCGGTAAGAGGAAAAATAGTCCTACGATTGTGACAGCTCGCTTCATAGTTTCAAATTAGTAAACTCCTATTTAAAAAACAGAACTCATCTTAGCAAGCATACCACATAAACAACCCAATTAAATGCCTTTACTGATGTGATCACTTTGGAATTACTCCCCAGGTCCGAAACAGATCAGTCTGATCTGATCAAAGTTTGGAAGCTACTGAAGCAAAGTCCTCACCTGAATGTTACATATTCAAAAATAAACTTAGGAGAAGGGAAATATTAGTAATTCTGTATTCTGAAAACCAGTATCTTAAGAACACTAGCAGAGTTTCATTGTATTCTAATTCAAATCTGGAACGATTGAGGAGAAAAGCCACTATTTGTATTCCCTTTTACAACAACGAATATAAAGCTAAATAATACGTATTATGTGCCTGTCAAATAAAAAAAAATGAATGCTAATTATTAAAGGAAACAGCAATTAGCAAAGTCATTAATTATGTTGCTCCTTAGTCCTCTGCCATGATGGCTAATGATAAGTTTTGACATCTTCTGCTGGCATTTACGGGCATTAACAAGTATAATACACTAACAATAGAGACCTCCTACTTCACCTACATTTCACCTGAAATCAAAGTCAAAGAGACCTTTGTGAGACATCTATTCCCCTAGCATTAAGAGCTCCCAAATTCACATATACTTATGTTTTCTCCTATAAAATTTGCATTTTGGCTGAGTATGGCTCACACCTATCACAGCACTTGGGGAGGCCAAGGTAGGAGCACTGCTTGAGGCCAGGAGTTTGAGACCAGCTTGAGCAACATAGCAAGACCCTGTTTTTAAGAAAAACAATTTTTTTTTTTTAATGTTAGCTGGGCATGCCTGTAGTCCTAGCCACTTGGGAGGCTGAGGCAGGAGGATCACTTGAGCTCAGGGGTTTGAGGCTGCAGTGAGCCACGATCATGCCACAGCACTCCTACCTGGGTGACAGAGCCAAATCGTGTCTCTTTAAAAAATAAAGTAGTAGGCTCGGTGCTCATAGCACAGTGGGTACAGCGCCAGCCACATACACTGAGGGTGACGAGTTTGAACCCAGCCTAAGCCAGCTAAACAACAGCTAGAAACAACTGCAACAACAAAAGAAATAGCCAAGTGTTGTGGTAGGTACCTATAGTCCCAGCTACTTGGGAGGCTGAGGCAGGAGGATCGCTTAAGCCTAAGAGATGGAGGTTGCTGTGAGCTGTGACGCCACAGCACTCTACTGAGGGCAACATAGTGAGACTCTAGCTCAAAATAAATAAATAAAGTAGCAAAATAAAGTATTAATAATAAAAACTTCTTTACTTCCTAGTAGTTTCCTTCTTGGGATTTTAAGACCAATTTTTAATTTTAGAACAGTTTCTGATTTACAGAGATAATACTGAAAGTCCCCGTACCCTTCTCAGTTTTCCTGATGACTGACATTTTGTATTAGAACGGGGCATTTATTGCAGTTACTAAACGAATCTGAGATGTCACTGACCGGAGCCATACTGCCACACCCCCCTCATTCTCCTCAGTGTCCTCTTCCTGTCCCAGTCTCGCCGCCTCAGACTCCTCCTGGCTGTGACAGCTTCGCAGGCCTCCCTTGCTCAGGATGACCTTGAGAGTCTGGAGGAGGACTGTTCACATAATTCATAGGATGTCTCTCCATTAGATTTTTTTCCTGACCTTTTTCTCACAATTAGACTAAGGTTCTGGGCCAGTGACCTTCTCATCGTGTTGTATCACCTTCAACGTGATTCTTCACTGTTGACGATGACCTTGGTCACCTGGAGGAGGTAGTGAGTGTCAGGTTTCTCCTCTGCAAAGCCGCTCCCCACTGCTTTCCAGACCATGCTCTTGGAAGGGGTCACTAGGCACAGCTCACACTTAAAGAGTGGGCTCTACGGCCCCTCCTTGAGTGCAGAGGTCAAGCATCGGTCATTCAGAATTCCTCTGTATAGGAGACTGTCTCTTCTCTCCTACTTATTCGATCACTGTTGTGTATCGGTGTGGACTCATGGATACCCAGAGTTAATGTTTAAGAAGCAGGATGAAGGATTTTGTTATGCACAGCATCTAGGCAAAGGCTAGGGAGGACAGGGGCCCGTTCAGGGGGACACAACACTCTTACACACCAATCTTATGTCCCACTATGTTGAAACGTATGCCTTGGTAAAATTATAAACTGTTATGTGTTTGGGCTCAAACTGCAAATGTTGACCCTACCACACCAAAGTCCCAGGTGCCTGCATTAGGGTCCACCCTCACCTGTGCCGTGGACCCCCATCTCCAAGTACCATCACATCACATGCACGGCCCACGCACCCTGCCGGGGGATACAGAATTCACAGCCCTCTCCCCAACCTTGCCGCAGACCTGCACAAACCAGGACGCGTGCGCTAACTGCATTTTCAGTCTAGAGAGTGAACTCGGGGTAATCAATTCTGCGAGCTTGGCAGTGAGTTCATTTGGATACCCAGGGCTGAGCAGCGAGGGGCACCTGTCCATAACAGGTGATACAGAGGAGTCACATAGGGTGCTCAGTGAGCCCACGGAGGAGAGAAGTCATCCTTTGGAGGAGATGACAAGTGAGACGATGGGCCACACTAATGGGGGAGAGTGAGAGAGGTGACAGGGGCACGGATTCTAACTCACAACTGCCTCGGCATTTGTGTGTCAGTGAAGTCCTTCAAAAATGAAGTCTGAGCTGGGTGCCATCACTAAGTGGTTAGTGCACCAGCCACCCCCACCCCAACCCCACCCCTGGCCTGATTAACAAAAAAAAGAAGCCTAGTGCTTTCAAACTGGCGATCTGCCTGTGCTAATAGATTGCAAACCTTTCAGGTGGCGGAGCATGGAGAAGTGATACAGCAAAATTTGCATTGACATCAAACTTAAAAGTTTACAGTTTGGGGATGACCAATATTCTTCTCCTAGAATGTTCTAATAGAGACAGGAAGTCCAGACTGAAAATTTCATCAGAGGAAATGCTGAAAGTTGTAAATTTTCTAGGACAAACTGAGGAAGGTGCCCCCCAATTTCCATTTTTAGTATCTAGACATCCCTGCTTAGCTCACAAAAAGTCCTATTGGAGAATTGCTGGCTTACACCAGTCCTTTGGCTAACGAGTCTTGTTGCCGATTGACTGAACTAAATTAGAGGCCACTCTGAATCATGACAAAATCCAAATGATCAAAGTATAAGATACAAACGGCTTCCTTATTATACGTTTTTAAAACTTTTTAAGAAGAGTTTCTTTGTTTTTCCCAAAGGCTGACCATAGCCACTGGTGTGTACTTATTTCTACTGTGCATTAGTGACGATTTCTGATGCCATACACAGAACTTAGGAGTTGAATGTTGAAGACTGCTCCTGGTAAAAAATAAATAAATAAATAAACAAAATAAAATCAATCTGCTTTCAAAGCAACGGAAACAGTATGAAAGCGGGGAAAGTGGTGATATCCCAGGGACAGGACAAGACCAGCTGTGCTGCTGGAGTTATCAGAAAGTATGCAGAATGGGAAATGAGCCAGCAGGGAAACCTAGGACTTCTGGAGCTGCGCCTCATCTCAGGTACATCAGAGGGGGAAAGAGACCCTTCACAAAAGGCGACAAAGTCGGACACAACAGTCCCAAGCAGAAGGAGGCCCGCATGCTCATGTGCCATGGAGGTCTGACTGGGAACACACACAGGGCTGGCAGAGCAGTCTGCCACTGCCAACACACTGCCCAGACTCACACCGGGCCCAGCATTGGAAGCCCAGGGTTACGACTGGCTTCCATGGATCCCGATCCACCAGTTCTGGAGGTAGGACCCAGGAATCTGCATCTTTAACTAGCAACCCAGGACTCGGGTGCAGGAGGTCCTATGCTACTTGAAGACACACTGACTCGGGGCTGCAAACCCTGAGTGATCTGTGGGCCCAGCCACAGGGGAGCTGGCCCTCCAGACTCGTAGCAACCAGACAGATTTGTTAACATAATTGGGAGGCACGCCCTGAGTAGAAGAGGGTCTAATTAGCACCCTGGTTCTATGTTTGTCCCGTAATTTCTTACCAAATATTGCTGCAATAGATTCCTATTAGTCAGTACTCACACCTAGTTACATTCAGCTTCCCATGCATCCTTTTCCCTGTCCCAGGTGACACCAAACTGCACAGCCCAAAGGACTAAAGACAAATAGAAAATAGACCTGAATTTTTAACTCAAATTTGAGGCACTGGATGGAGTATGACAAGTCTACCCCTCAGCAGGTAGTCTTGACAATGATTTGTTTTTCCACATACTGATTTTTTAAAAATTTATTTCAGATTAATATGAGGGTACCAATGATTAGGTTACACTGTTTACATCTGTTAGGTAAAGTTCAAGTTATTAGTTGAGCCCTTCACCCAGGGGGTGTGCTATATACCCTTATAAATGAATGGAACTTAATCAAACTAAAAAGCTTCTGCACAGCTAAGGGTACAACAGCTACAGCAAACAGACAACTTTCAGAATGGGAGAAGATATTTGCACGCTATGAATCTGACAAAAAGGTTATAACGAGAATCTACAGAGAACTTGTCAATGGTTTTAGAAATGCAGTCTGCACGCGTGGGTTTCTGATCCCTTGGGCCACTGCAGAAAGACCTCGGAAGCCCTACCTGGGAGTCCAGGCCTGGAGTGAAACCTGCTGTGTGAGCAAACTTTCTGTCACTTCCCACATATCCTCTACAGTGGCACCCAGAGAACATCTCAAGACAAGGTGTGCACAAGGCTGAATACCGGAACAATGGGGGAAGCTTTAAAATAATGGCCTGTGTGCAGCCCCATGCGCCCAAGTGCTTAGAAGCTCAGATCTCATGTTGGGTTCAAATGCCGCCCAGGTGATTCTAACATCTCCGCCTTTGAGACTCAACTGGGCATGTTTTTGTTCGTAAGACTGCATGCATCTCCAAAGAGGGTACTGTTTCCCCCATTCTGCTTAATAAATGTTTACTCAACTAACCTGAAGACATTTCCAGATCAGACAAATTTCATTTCTCCAACAGGCGAGAAACCTCAGGGAGGGAGAACTAGGCTGTCGTTGGTGATCTCATCTTTGCCAACTGTAGGACTTTGTAACAGTGAGCGTCAGGCCTTCACCTTGAAGAGGGGCAATGGGAAGAGAGAGCCCCACTCTCACTGCTCCTCCGTCCAGGACTGAGAGGTTGACTCACGCTGTGGCTGAGATTTAAG
Organism: Galagoides demidoff; assembly: GCA_963574575.1. Taxonomy (NCBI): domain Eukaryota; kingdom Metazoa; phylum Chordata; class Mammalia; order Primates; family Galagidae; genus Galagoides; species Galagoides demidoff. The sequence goes on along the minus strand of CAUYQV010024686.1, from coordinate 14,536 downwards.
TTGGTCAAGGCAGCAGCTTTCCCTACATACTGGGTTTTCTCTCTCTGATCATCATAGCTGGAAATGGAGAGCAGCTGTCTTCTAACCAGTTTTAAGAGTTGCCCAATACAGCAAATAAACACCTAAGATGCCCAGGTATGCTTGAATGTCAAAGGAGCAAATAACTTTTTAGTATAAATATGTCCCATACAAATATCTGGGAGACAGAAGTGCTAACAATGGATTCGTTGCTTCTCTGAAATGCAAATTTAACTGGGCGTCCTGTATTTTATCTGGCAACCCAGGAGATAACAGCCCCCAGATAAATCATCTAGCTCTATTGCCTGTGTTTGGGGAGACTGTTACTTTGTTTGTTACTTTGTATCAGGAGAAAGGGATGAGGGTACTACAAGATGGAAACATTTGCCAATCCCGTGTTTGTTTTCCAACAAAACGCTTTGATATTCATAAGCACAGGGACCAGGGAAGGAGAACCAGAATATTCCTCTCTCACAGCGACTTTTCAAAGAACTGAGCTCTTCGGCCCTGAACAAAGGACACAGCAGAAAGGAAACTTTTGTTGTGGGGCCGCAACTGAGCAAATCTATGGAACAAAGGACGCATTCTGCTCACACCTTGCATCATAGCCACACAGACCTTAAGCTGTGTGTGGAAATCAGAAAGGATGAGGAAATTCGATCTGTTCCATCTTGCAATTATGAAATTCCATTTCCTGGTTTTTGCACCTGTGAGAGGTGACAGGAAGCCCCAGCACAAAGGGAGAGAGGAGAAGAAAGGGAATTGGCGGGATCAGATTTGCTCTTTCAGCAAACACAGCAAAGGACCAGGTGAGTGAGTAGAGGCCCGAGGAGAAACAGGAGTCTGAAAACTTGCATACAGGGTGGGAAGTATCTGGACAAGGTTTTCTGCTGTACTCTCAGCGCCTACAGCAGTGTCTGGCTGGCACACTGAGGGGTCCCACGTATATTTGTTCAATAAATAGCAACAGCATGCACACAGATCTTGGGTGGGAAAAGCCGAGGAGATGATAGCTGATTATTTAGGAAAAGCAAAACGACTTCAAGCCAAAGCATTCCAGGCAGGAGCGGCCAGACCAGGTGAGAGTGGTGGAATCAAATACATGAGGCCTCTGACAAAGCCACTGCGCAGGCCAGGGGTCGGAGAGAGGTCTGCGCAGGGGACAGAATGGGAGTCCATGCAGGAGATAGCTGGGGACTGAAGCCCCAGAGTAGAGAAGCTGCTCCGGGGAGACCAGGCATGGACTCTGGGGCCACCTCTTCCTCTAGAAGGAAGTGAGGAGAGCAAGGGTGCAGAGGAGAAGAGAGGCCAGGAGGGGGAAAGTCAGGGCAGACGTCAAGGGGCTGGAGGATGGCGTCCACGAAGGGCAGACCATGAAATGACCACTGCATTTGGTGACCGGGGTTGCCATGGAGGGGGGGTCAGGGATGGTCAGCAGAGCGGCAAGGCATGAATTTGGGGTGAGCAAGGGCAGAGACTGAGTGTAGACAGAAGCTTTTCTGGCCACGGAATAAAAGAAATCCACAGGTTGAGGGGTTATCAGGTCAAAGGGGAGGCTGTTTCTCAGCTTTGTTCTTGGTGGGAGAAGCCTTGAGAGGAAGAGATGGGGCCACAGGCAGGTACATGTCCATTATACAGCTCCCTGATGACAGGAAGTCCCTGGGCCCCGAGCAGGTGCTCAGAGGAGCCTTTCCTCCAGTTTCTTTCCTACGTACACCCTTCACGAGACCCAGGAGTCTGGGGGCATGAAAAAGCCATGCATGGTCCAGCCCACCCAGGAGTGTCCTGGCTCTAGTGGAAATGCACATTTCAAGAGGTGAGAGGGTAGGGACTCAACTCCACTTAACTCATTTAAAAACACAAAACAGGATTGCTTGAACCTAGGAATTCAAGACCAGCCTAGGCAACACAGTGATGCCCCATCTCCATAAAGTATTTTAAAATTAGCCAGGTGTGGTGGTGCACACCTGTAGTTGCAGCTACCTGGGGGAGGCTGAGGTGGGACCATGGCTGAGCCCAGGAGCTCAGGGTTGTTGTGAGCTGTGACTGTGCCATGCACTCTAGCCTGGGCAACAGAGTGAGACTCTGTCTCTAAAAAAATAATAAACACACACAAATAAAGAATAAAACAATAAAAACACAAAACAAAAATAAAAGCCCTGTGAACCAGGAAGCCACACAGATTGTCATCTTAATGGCTTCTCTTCTGGGGCTCTGCAGGAAGCAAGGTCTCCAGGGAAATAAATTACTAAGAGGTCACCAGGGAATTTCCCCGCCTTGGTGGTGCCTGAACCACTTTCTACACAGGAACAAGGAAGACACAAAGCAGCCGGGGCAGATGACAGACTGGGAGTGGTGTACAAACCCTGCCTTTATACCACATTGACTGTAGTAAAAAGATCTCATCATTCATTATTCCTCCAATTTTTTTAAATGGGGAAAAAAAAATAGGAACTCCTCTGAGTAACAATATCCAACTATTAGTTCTTTAAAAGTGCCCCCAATGGTATTTGATAAATGACTTATTCAAGATGCCATTTGCAGAAAAACCACACTAAGATACACTCATAAAAATGTGCCAGCTTTTTTCAACGCATAACAGTCATGCTCCATTTTAAGAGAAAAAGCGTGAAAGATTTAAGGCTCAGAATATAATCAGGAGCACGGCACTGTTTCTGTGGGTATCTGGCACAGTTTTGTCAGGTTGGACATCTGTGCAGTGTGACCCACAGTGGCCTCGGGCTCACTGAGAGCTATGGAGAAATTTTATTATAAACGTAGTGAGTGCACAGTAAATATTTCTAGTGTGTGAACGGTGTAACCAACTGAATACTTATCTAGAAGTAGGGATTCAGAAGGGATCTGGATCCCTTCCAGATCCACCCCAGTGTTTTCTTCTTTAATTTCAGATTGATGTACGGGCACAAATGTTTAAGTTACATTGTTTTCCTATCTAAGGTGAAGTTCAAGTGTAGTGGAGCCTTTCACCCAGGGCTGTGCTGAACACCCCCACATTGTGCAAATCATCCAACCCAGTGCTTTAATGCTATGGTTCCATCCTACCTGGCCACAGACTGGCCTGTTAGGAACTGGCCTGAATAGCAGGAGGTGAGCGGCAGGTGGGCAAGTCCGTGGAGCTTCACCTGTGTTTACAGCCACTCCCCATCACTGGCATCACCGCCTGAGCTCTGCTCACCCCGTCACAAGTGGCAGCATTAGATTCTCATAGGCACACGAGCCCTACTGTGAACTGCACATGTGAAGGGTCTAGGTCGCACGCTCCTTATGAGAATCTAAAGCCTGATGATCTGAGGTAGAGCTGTCAAGTGCTTGGATCCTCCCAAAGCCAACTCCCCACCTGGTCCATAGAAAAATCGTCTTCCATGAAACCGATTCCTGGTGCCAAAAACATTAGGGAGCGCTGTTTGATTGTGTTGAAGCTGGGCTTTGAACACTGTCAGAATGGAATTTTTCAGGTAGCTTCCTTAAACTGGGGAGTAAACAGACTAAGAGGAGACCAGCGGTATGTGCACCTGCTGAGAGAATTAGCTGCAGAATAACCTAGGGCCCAGCCACAGTCACCAGAGTCTGTGGCTGGTGTCCTGGCTCTGCAGCTGCCTGTCTCTAAACATCTCGACTGATGTGCAGTCTCCAGCCTCGCTCCTGCAAATCTGGTCCTCCAACCAGCCACCTCAGCTTTACACAGGGGCTTGACAAGAGCTGCTGTGTCTCAGGACCCATGCCCAACCCTCTGGATGGGAATCTGCATCAAACAAGTTCCCCAGTGGGTCCCACACACGCTGAGTCTGAGGACCAGTGTCCTTAAGAGCAAGATGAGCGGCCTGCCTGCCCTGTGTCCCTGTGTCCCACACCCACAGGTGACACAGGGACCAGGCCAGCAGCTGCAGGAAGTTACCTTCATTGGATCACACTGCGGTTCATCACATTTTCATCTTATTTACCTTCCCTCTCAAGGAACAGAACTGTTTCTCTTCTCTTTATCCATAATCCTTAACTTAAAAAAAAAATAGTTTGGCTTCACGCTGCCACCATCGAAAGTTGTGCCAATTTTTAATTACTTACATGAATCAGGTGGGAAGAAATGGGAAATATTTTTTTCACAGTCAACGTCAGATACGATTATATACGTTTTTTTCACAACAGTTGTTAACTGACTCGTTAGCAAATCTGTGTTCTTGCAGCAAGCTAGGAAGTCCCTTAGAAAAATCATCATGTAGAAAAACAGCAAGTAATTAGATCCACGCAGAAGGGCGCCCTGTGAAGCACGGGATAAGATCATAAGCGCACGGGCCGCCCTTGCAGACAGGTGTTTTTCTACAATAGGTCTAAGTGATAGTCTTCCATTTGGAACAGCAATCCTGCTTACAGAAGGAAGAGGAAGCAGCATCCAGCTATCTGATACTGCCCGGCAGAGAGTAGGAAGGGTTCAATATACACCTGTGAATGAGTGAGCAAGCGAATAAATGAACAGCACTTAAATACAGGTTCTCCCTACATCGCTACACTCTTTCCAATTCTTGCAAAAGGCGGAGAAGCAGAGGAAACTCCAAGTCATTACTGATTGCCAAGAGGCCCCTCCCCACAGGTTTCTCCTCCCCGGTGGCTCCTTTGAGATTAGTGGAAGAGCCTTTTCCACTGGAAACTAAATCCCTCCCATCCCATCCCTAAGATGTTGACTGTTGGGTTCCTTATCTTGAAGACTTTAAGGATTTGGAAAGATAAACATTGCACAGATTTGGGCGAAGGTGGCTTTGTTCAATAATCTTCCTCATCTCTTTTTTCCCTCCGCTGAAATGTACTTTCAGGAGTTCGAACTTTCTGTACCCTCTTGGTTGCTGTGATGTGGACACTTTTTTTGGTTAACTTAATTGAAAAAGCAAGAACAAGGAAAGAAAGCAGAGAAGAACAGTCACAAAGACAACTAATTGTGCTCGAAACAAATTACATGAGATTAGCAGAGGAGGCTGGGGTTGAGGGAAGTTGGAAGTCTGGAAAAGCCAGACCCTTTGATGTTGGGAGAATCTGGTTGAAGATTAACCGATCAAGCAGAGTAAATGGGTAAAGATGAATTACAGTAATTTGGGAGAGGAAGATAGATCAGACATGGCAACCAGTTCACAGACTTAGAATAACACCCACCTCTCATTATGTCCCCGTGGTATGTAGCAGACATGAGCTTACTAGCAAAAGCTCTACAATCCCACTGATAATTCTGCAAGAGGAAAAAAAAAAGAGAGAGAGAGAAAGCCCCTTTTCAAACACTTTATAAACTTAAGGATCTTGGCTGTAGATGGTGTCATTTCTTCCTTTGTCCCCCCTCCCCGCAAAAGCTAGAATTCACACAGATGGTGGAGAGGCCTTCAGAGAGAGTGCTTTTTTCTCTTCTTACATGATTAATTCTTAGCCTTTAAAACCCAGCTTGAAAGTCACATCCCCACAAAGTACTCCAGACTTTTGGTTTGTCTTTGCTTCCCCCACAAGTCTTTGCTTGTGTTTCTGAAAAGCAAAAACTGGGTCTTAATTCTTCATGTCTGCAAATGCTTGGATCTGACGAAGTGACTGCCAAGGCTCACGTCACTCTGATCACATGAACTCTGCTTGGTAAGCCCAGGAATTGAGCAGCTCCAACTAGAGTGTCCCTGTGCAGAAATCACAATTGAAATACACCGTGGGTGCAAAAGCCTCTGACCGAGCTGAGCTGAAAGGAAGAGGACTTGTGTGGGATTAACTCCTCCACGCTGTACCAGCTGTGTGACTTTAAGCCACCTTTTTTCATCTATGAAAAGGAATAATATCTCTGCTGAATAACTCCCAAGATGAGAAGCAAAATAGGTAATGCATCTGAAAGTACCTGAAAACCAATAAAGGACCATGAAAATTTACAATATTTCAGTGGTGAAAAAACCAGAAGGAAAGCAGAGATGTTGGATATATGGATGGAAGGCTGGATGGATGGATGGAAGGAAAGGAGAATGGGCAGAAGGAGGGAAGGAAGGATGGATGGATGGATGGATGGATGGATGGATGGATGGATGAAACAATGAATGGGTAGAAGGATGGATGGATGGATGGGTAGATATTAGGATGCATGAATGGGAAGCATAAATGGAGGGATGGAAAAATGTTTGACTGGATGGATGAATGGATAAGAGGCTGCATGGAGAGAGATGAATGGGTGGACAGTAGGATGGAAGGAGGTGGGATGGATGGACAGATGGATGGATGGATGGTGGCTCATCAACCACAAAGCAGGTAACAGAAGGAAAGGTTGGGAAGTGTCCACCTTCAAGACTTCCAGCCCATTCCTTCATGTACTCTAGGAGTCTGCACTTAGAAATGGGCAGGGAGGAAGAAGCCCCACCCAAATAATAAAATGTTATCTAACAAGTGCAGTTAAACAATACCCCAGTCTCAAAGCTGGCAATCTTCTCTCATGTTTACTTAGCACTTATGAAGTCCTTTAACATGTATTGACTCTGAACGCCTAAGTTTAATATTTAATGCACCATCTAATAGATTTCCATCCAGACACTGAAAGGAACATCCTAATAGTATAGGCAGTGATTGTATTTTTAAATTTGAAAAGGCAAATGAGGTTCAAATAGGTGAAGAAAAGTGTTTCAAAAAGTAGTGGGGAAAGTACACAATGAGAAGCCCATGTTAAATTTTACACCCAACTACAAACTTAAGTTACAGAACAAGAAGAAAGTTGTAAAGAAATAGAAAATGTGTGTTAAAAGCTACTTGAACAGTTTGTTCTGCCAAGAGGCCAATGGGCTAAACGCATCACTCTCTGAGTTTAATTTCCCTACAAGTCTCTAGGTAATAGTCAAGGGAAACATTTTCTATCCATAAACTATGTTCTGAGGATATGCTCCATGTGGTAGGGGAAGTCCTGTGTAAAGAAGAGACTGGATTTTGCTCTGGCCATCCCAGGAACGCTGGGGCAATCTGCAGATGCAGGGTCCGGAGAGCAAAGCTGCGTTTTAAAAGGGGTCTCTGTGCTCAGGCAGATGGGCTGCGAACTTGACCAGACTGCAGACGCTGCGCCCTGCACTCCTCACCAGTTGCATGCATTAACTTTTCTGTCCGAGGGCCATGTGCCGCCTCGCACATTCAGAAACACACACAGCAGATGGTAGGGAACAAAGACCAAAGAGCAAAGAGTGGGAGACCTTGCTCGCAGGAGGCCTGGAAAAGCCGACCGCCTCCAGCCTCTGATGAGCTGGGAACATTTTAAATCATCAAATGCCATTAAACGCTAATCATTGTATTACAATACTTGGTACAACAGACTTACGTTTATCCAATCCTGTTCTGTTTTCTTAACTTGAAATAACCCCAGATTTTCTTAGTATCAGAAATACTGGTATCATAATAGATGGGTTGGCAATTCCTAGACTATAACTTTCTGTTGCACTGATCCCCCAATAAACACAGGGCTCTCCACTGAGGAATCAGACCAAATTAGCACCTCTCATGAACACAAAAGTGAGAAAATGTTATACGTTCAGGAAAACTTCTCCTTGTATGTAATTTCTACATTAATATAAACATCAGAAGAGCTATTTATGCCATAATTCTGTCTACGCAGAGTCCAAAGAAGTCGGACAGATGGCCTGGGCAATACCTCCATGAAGAGGGCAGCGGTGTAGACAGAAGGAAAAGGGGGTACAGGTGTCACTGCATCGATCCAGTCTGTAAAGAGCAGGACGCTCAGGAAGAGAATCAAAGTTAGAACGAACACAAGAGAGAAGAAATAGATGTGCAAATGGAGGGACCTGACTCCAACTCCCTCCTGCCCACATTCCACGTGCCACTTCTCTGAAACAGCCAGCTCATTACATCCACACAGACGGTCGTGTACGTACGTCTGAAACGTTAGCGGTGGAACAAGCTTTAACATGTTCCTTTGGTGACTCAGAAAGTCATCAGCACCCAGCATTGTCCTCTGGAAGCCCGTCTGGAACACGGACAGCCCAGGTGTGTATCTAAAGAATAAGAACGAGGCTCCTGGCAGCCCCAAAGCTTTGCCACACCTGTGCTCTGGGTCCCTCCTGGCCTCCCGGCTGGCTCCCAGAGTATGTGGGAAGAGAGGAGGACAGTCGGGCTTTTGAGGCAATGAACCTGGCAGTGGCCTCCCTGCAAGTCCTAGGAAGAGGCCAGGGAAGACTGGCCTGGGGAAACACCACGGCTGATTTGTGAGTTCCTTCCATCACATAAAGAAGGATGGAGCAGGCTGCAGCCCGTGGCCTGACACTAGATGACACATCAGAGCTGCCCTGGCGATGTCACAGTACACTGCTCCTGGTGTCCACAGACAGTACATTCACCCACAAGCAGAAGCAATAAGGAAATAATCACAACCCGTCCCACTTTCTAAATGATAAACCCTGTCTTTGGGGGGACAGCTCTTTAGAACTTCGAGGCATATTTCACTTTTTACACAGTAGACCATCTCCCGCCACATTCAATGATGATTCAAATTTTCTGACGTCTGGAATAGATATCCTTAGAATTTTATTATTGTAACTTTTAAATAAAGACTATTAGAATTGTAGTATTTTAACTTTTAAATAAAGACTGTTAGAATAGTCTAAGGAAATGACATGAATGACCGACTCAAAAGGTTACTGAAGTGTTGTAAGTAACTTCTAGAATCTGCTTAGGTGTTAGGAGACCCTGGGTCTTGTGATACTTGGACCCTCCAACTGCCAGATGTACTTGGGTTTCCTTTAAAGAGAGGCAGAGGCATCAAAGAAGCCCCCTGATTCACACCCCCTTCAGCTCAGCCTCCATAGCACACAGGTATTAAACTCTGGAAGAGTTGTGTTACTCTTTCTCTCCTGTTCTTTCTCCATCCTTGACACACACACACACACGCATGTGCACCCACACATATCAACCCACACTATGGTTTATCTGGTAGGCATGCGGTCAACTGGTTCTATATGATCAGATGGGACATTCTTTGAGATAACTTGATCATATGACAGACTAACAAAATGCTAAAGAAAATTCAAAATTGGCATAAGACATTGCTGAAAATAAACATAAACATAACAGTGAAACCTCAATTTTGGTTTCTAACAAGGCTTCAATATTTCCACAATTCAAACCATTATGTATCTGAAAAGTAAAATGTATATACCCTACTCTTTTTTTTTAATCAATTCATATATCACAAATCTGCCCTCAAAATAGCTAAAATTTAAAAATAAACAACATCAAATATTTAAGAGAGAGTGGAGCGAAAGTCTCATATATTTCTGGTGGGAATACAAAAAGCTACAACTAATTTGAGAAAAGGTCTAGCTGCTTCTTATGAAACTAAACATTGACCTACCCTAGCAAGCAGCAATTCAACTCCTTGGTATTTTTCCAAGAGAAATGAAAAAAAAAAATACATCCACGGAAAGAACGTATAAAATGTTCATAGCAACTATAGTTCCAATAGCCAAAAACTAGAACTAACTTGAGTGTTCATAGGCTAGACTATGTAATATTCATAGAGGGAATAATACTCAGCAATAAAAAGAAAACAAACCACTGATACAAGGAACAAATGGATGGATCTTTAAAAACATTATGGTGAACAGACAAAGCCAGAGTATATGCTATCTGAATCTACAGCATTTACATGAAGTTCAAAAAACCCAACCTGTGGTAGGAAAAAACCAGAACAGGAGTTGCCCTGAGGAGTTGAAGCAGGGATTTACTAGGAAGCACAATAGGGAACTTCCTAGAGGGATGGTAATATTCTGCCCTTGATAAAGCTATAGGATGCACATGTGTGTGCATATGATACATAATATTTGTGTGTTTCCTTGTATATAAATTTTCCTAAGAAGGAAAAAAACATAAATAAATATGGAATGCTAATCAATGATACTGAATATTTGGGGGAAAGGGCCCTGATACCTGAGACATACTTTAAAATGCATCAAAAATATGATTAATGGATGGAGAGAAGGATGAATGTGTAGATAGACAAGTAAAAGTACAAGTTTAGTAACTGCGGAACCTAAATGGTGTATTATGGAGTATTCACTGCACAATTTTTTCTATTTTTTTGTATGACTGACATTGTCATTTAAAAAGTTGGAAAAAATCTGTTCTACGAGTAGTCCCATAATGTCATTTTAAAAACTTAATTTTCTTTGTGTAAGCAGAGAGAAACTAAGACGCTCCCCCTTGCCCTTATGACGAAAAGATCAAACTTTTGCAAGTAAGGGCAAAAAACAAACGAATACAGGTGTTTCACACTTAACTCAGCACAAATAAAGCCCTTGCTTTATGCCAAAGGAGAAGCAAGGCTTTATGAATGCAATCATACCCGAATGACTGTTTTTACACATAACTACATCCTTCCCTACCCACAACTTGCCAATTACTGGGTTCAAACATGTTCTCTTGTTATATAAACAGTCTACTAAATACTCACAAACAGCCCGCTAAATGCTCACAAGCCCAAAGATTTCCCACAATCCCAGCTGGGTGTAACCCCTAAAAGCCCCCTCTGCTCGACTGGACCTCCCTTAAGAGTCCAGGAGAGTTATTTGTGGGACTTCTTATCTCTTCTGCACATCTGGATCCCAAGCCATATCAAGTGCTTTACTCTTCAAAAACACTCGGCGATTAACTGTTCAAGGTTGCTTTCCATGGTTCAAGGGCAAACAGGGACCATACAGGGGTATTTTTGTCTTTTTTCCTAAAAGCCCCCGGCCCATGAAGAACCATTATTTCTATTGGCAAACTGCCACAACGATCAATTAAATTAATTGATCACAAAATCAATTAATTTTGTGTAAAATTATCATTTAATTTTCCAAGCACAGTCTGACAGTGGAGGCCACAGTACCTCTCTTGAAGCAATGGCTCCTTCCAATCACTGCGTGACTTTGGTTTAACTTCTTTGCACCTCAGCCTCCTCTTCTAAAAACAAGACTGGTATTTACACCTCACGGGATTGACGTGAAGATGAAACAATCCAGCAAGCTCCCGTGCAAAGTGCCTGGCATGGAACAGGCACCCAACACATCTTAGCTCATTGTCATGGCTACAATTTCATGTCCAGGTGAGTGAAGCTGAGAGCACTTGTCTGTATCACACCAACTTGCTGTTACATAGAACAGACACAGCCGTACAGACAATTCAAGGAATTTGGTAAATCACAGGTATATAAATAAATTTCACTCCCAGGTTCTCAGAGTCAAAATGCAAAGACCCAGTAGCACTTTAAGTATTCTATGACTGCCTCATGCTGTCCACTCAGTGTCCTAAAGTCTGAGGGTAGGACAGTCATGGAAGTCACTTGCCTTACAGCTCTTTTTGAGGCTTGCCAACAGAATGCCTGGCAGTCTTCTCCCTCCTTCTCTGCTACATCCCCAGTGGCAGAGACATCAGACTCCCAGCACCTTCTGGGCACTGAAGACGTCATGTCTGCCCCACCTTTTGGCTTCTCTATGTTCCATTGGAAGAAGAGTTGTCTTGGGCCAAACATTAAAGACACAAACACGAACGAAAGGTGATGAGGCAAAAAACCCAAAAAAGCCTGTGCATAATTTTCATGTATCTGCCACCATAGACAAGCAAAAAAGTTCTCACATAACGTGCACGCAACCCACAGGCTGCTTAGTGGACATTCCCATATGCCTGGACAGACAGAAAGAGGCCTCCACAGATGCCCACATGCTCATCCCTGAACCTGAGAATATGTTACATTATATAGCAAAACAGGCTGCGGAGGCCATGAAGGCAATGAGCTTTAAGAGAGGGAGAGATTATCCTGGGTTGGCCGGTGGGCCTGATGTCAGCCCATGAAGCCATTAACCAGGCAACAGCCATAGAGACACAGCGGAAGGGCAGCTTGGGGAGCATGGTTGGTGGTGCGAGAGGCCTCAGTGAGCCACTGCTGGGTTGGCAGTGGAAGGGGTGAGGTGACAGAGAATGCAGGTGGCCTTGTGGAGCTCAGAAAGGCTCCCAGCCAACAGACAGCAAAGTAACAGCGACCTCAGCCCGGCATCGGCAAGGAATTGGCTTCTGACAACAACCTGAAGTGGAGTTCCTCCCTAGACCCACTGAAAATGAACATGACCACGAGGCCATGCTTTGATTCTGGCCTTGATAGACCCCAGCCAGAGACTCACTGGGCCGTGCTGTGGTCCCGACTTCTGGCCCAGGCAAGAGGTGAGATAATCATGAGTTCAGTTAAGCCATCAGGTTGTGGCAATTTCAGGCAGCAACAGAAAACAAATGCAATGGTTCTGAGCTATCTGAAATTCCCTAATAGGCTCCTCTATATCTTACTTTTTATAGATCTAGTCCAGGCAGCCCCTAGGTTACAAACATCCGATGGACATACAACTCACACTTATGAACAGAGGCTATTATAGGCAATAGGTAAAGGGACCAGTTCCAACTTACACCCAAATTTAACATTAAGAACAAACCTATAGAACCTTTCTTGTTTGTAACCCAGGTATTGCCTGTGTTCTCAGGGACTGGACTATCTTTCACAAACCAGACTTTGAAGCTACCTAGTGGGTACCCTTTAAAAAACAAACCAAACAAAAAAATTTAAAAGTAATAAAAAACGCCTGGAGTTCCTCCCATCTGATTAACTTAGTCAGTCATCCTGGGGCTGAGCTTGTGATGACCAAGGAAAGGACAGTGTGTGTCCTGTCCCAGGACCATGTGTGTACAAAGACCTGCTAGTCCAAACCGGCACCAGCAGATACCACGGGAGGGGAACACGGGGATATGGACAGTCACAGCATCTGACACCAAGAGACCTGATTTCAAGCTTTCTCTGTGTCCTCAGTCAACAGCAAACTTAAATCTGGCAGTTAAGACAATCCAAGTACAGTCGGATCAGCTGGTGACACAGCAGAATTATGTCCCAATCTGCTTTTGTAGAAACTACGCCTTCCTAGAGCAACCCAAGATCACCCCAGTAGTTTTGGTAACCAAGTCACACTTTCTACTCATTCTTTACTTGCCTAATGTTATGGTCACCTAAAAGATTTAGGTCTTTTTCCTGTTGATTAAAAAGGGGGGGGGGGAATTAATCCTTTCTGTTCTGCAACTTTATCTCTGCCATAGTTACAAAGCCCACAGAGGGTTATTTTTGCAGATCTAAATTTTGCAAGCCCACTCTTTACCTTTATTTCATAAGAATGTGTAATCAATCAGCATCCCCATCCAAATTATTAATATTATTAGCTTTAGGTGATAATTATTAATAAACTAAACCATGAATGAATGTTCTAATAATAAAATACTCAGACCTAAGGTGCATGTGCTTTCATTCTCTCTATTAAGATACATTTTCATTAGAAAACACGTGTTGACTCTTCTGAGAGATTTAAGCCGAAGCTGTGGTGCGGAGAAACCAAACCCCAAGCACACAAGGGGAAGGAAGTGAAGGTCACCCATTGAGACTGGGCTACTAAGGACTGTTCTTGAAATCAGAAACCTCCCTGACGCAAGGAGGGCCCTGTCCATTTGGATCCTCCAAAATGACATCAAAAACCCTTCCCCCAGCACAAAGTCAATCATCTTCCTAGTCAAGTTCTGAGCTCAGAAAAGTCAAAACAGATGACGAGGTGCATCTGACTTGGGAATAGCTGAGTCTTTGCTCCAACCTACGCTTCTTTGTTTCCGTGAAGTAGCACTTAAAACAGACAAACAAAACAATAACGCTAAACAATCTCTCATAAACTCAGCACTCACGTCCAAGGTGCCTTCTCCTCAGCCACCTTTTCCTAGACCATTCGCCGTCTCCTATAATTCCAAAAGACCTGGTTCATTCTCACATTTGAAAATGTCTTCACGTATCTTACATAAAGTTAGGAGCTCAAAATATTTGATGAGGCTATTTAATCCGTATTTGATAATCCTCCCATGCTGTCTGAGTAACATGAGACAGCTTTAGCTAACTGTCTCCATAATTATTATTCAGAGCTTCCAACCAACATCGGGAATCACTGCATTATTGCCCAGTCCATGCTGTAACTGCTTATGTATCTGATCACCAAAAGGACCTCTTCTCCCTAACTTATAATTTTTAGGAGCACTGAGTGATGGATTGCAGGTGTATGCTCCTTGAAATAAAATGTCCTGTGTGCCACTGTGGCTAAATCCTTGAAATACCTAGAAATCAACCTTGCAGAGAAGTAGGCTCTGAAATGTTAGGCCACACAAGACTGGGTTTCATCTGACTCAAGAGACTCCTGCCCAGTTACATAATGAGGACCTTAGCAATGGCCTCTCTAATAATTTATTTTTCCAGCTCGGTGCCTGTGGCTCAATCGGCTAAGGCGCCAGCCACGTACACCTAAGGTGGTGGGTTCAAATCCCCAGCCCGGGCCCGTCAAACAACAATGATGGCTGCAACCAAAAAATGGCCGGGCGTTGTGGCGGGCGCCTGTGGTCCCAGCTACTTGGGAGGCGGAGGCATGTAAGGGTAAACAGCAATGCTAAAAGCACAGTGGAT
>CAUYQV010024685.1:0-23974 GCA_963574575.1 Galagoides demidoff | reverse complement strand
GCACAATTCATAATTGCTAGGTCATGGAAGAAGTCTAAGTGCCCATCAACTCGCAAATGGCTCAATAAATTGTGGTATATGTATACCACGGAATACTATGCAGCCATAAAGAAAGATGGAGACTTTACCTCCTTCATGTTTACATGGATGGAGCTGGAAAATATTCTTCTTAGCAAAGTATCTCAAGAATGGAAGGAAAAGTATCCAATGTACTGAGCCCTACTATGAAACTAATTTATAGCTTTCATATGAAAGCTATAACCCAATTATAGCCCAAGAATATAGGGAAAGGGGAAAGGAGGGGAGGGGAGGGTGTAGGATGGGTGGAGGTAGGTTGATTGGTGGGACCATGCCTATGGTTCATCTTATAAGGGTACATGTGAATCTTTCTAAATGTAGAATATAAATGTCTTAACATAATAAAAAAAAGATGAATTATATAATACATGATGCTGCTATATTTTAAGCAAAATAAATTCCAGGTGAATCAAAAAAATAAAAATTAAAATTAAAACTACTAGATGAAAATATGGGGGATTTAAAAATAATCTCAGTGGTAAGACTTTTCTGCCTTTGACAGGTGAAACACAGAAGCTGGGGGGGGGACACAAAAAACCTGAGAATTCCATCTGTACTTAAAAAAATCTGCAAATATATATATATATATATATATACCCCATAAACAAAAGATTTTAAAAAAGTGACAAACAAGGAAACACATTTTAACACATACTACACATGACCAATTTCTTTTATAAAGAGCTTCAACAAATCACTAAGGAAAAGACAACTAGCCCAACGGAAATGTGGGCAAAAGATGTGAACAGATCACAGAACTGGAAAGAAAATGGTTTTCAAACATTTATACAAATTTATTAATATAAATTAATAATAGGAGAAATACAAATTAAAACTATCATGAGATGAAAACTTACTATTTATCAGATTGGCATCTAATATTGTATAAGGATATTAGCAAAGTCTTCTGACATCAACCTGAAGGTAAACTTCATGGGTTAAGGGCACAAGCCTCCACATGACCCCCCTCACTTCAGACACCAGTGGCAAGTTTGGGCATTTCAGGGCCATCCTTACTTCTGATCAACTGGCTACAAGTTCAGTGGTTTCCACAGCCCCCTCAGGTTCAATAATTTGCTACCAAACAGCTCAAGAAAGTGCTATACATAAAATTATAGCTTATTATAGTGAAAGGACACATCAGAACAGCCCCAAAAGAAATGCAAGGTTTAGGACCCTAAACAATAAGTTTCCTTGTTCCAAGGACACATCACCCTCCTAGAACACTGATGTATTGTGACACAGAGTATTGTCAACTGGGTAACCTCACCTGAGCTTCACTGCCCAGAGTTTCTTTTGGGACTTCATTACATCTGCATGATTGATTACATCATTAGCCATAAAGCTGAACTCAATTTCTAGTGCCTCTACCCACCCCAGAGGTTGGGCTGCTAGTATTTGATTCAAAGCCCCAACCCTCTATTCAGATGGCTGGTACCTTTCTTGTGTGGCCAGTCCCCTCAAGCCAGTCATGTAGCTAGCACAATCATCAGGATCTACCATGAACAAGAGACACTTTTATCACTTAGAAACTTCAGGATTTAAACCTGGGAACTAGGGTGGAATGGCGGTGAGAGCATCTTGGGAGAAGGGGAGGAAATGTAGGCAAATTCTTGATAACGTGATCCTAACTTCCGCCTTGTCTGTAAAAACAAAAGAATGGAAACCAACAATGTCCAGTAACGGAGAACTGATTAAAAAAAAAAAATCAAAGTTCATCTATGCAATGGAGATCTACAAAATCAATGAAAAGAATGCAGCAACTCCACAGGTAGAGCTAGAAACTGCTGAATGTACCAAACAAGCTGTATATGCTATAACTGATGTTTCATGAAGGTTTATTTGTGCATGGGAACATCTCTTGAAACATAAGCAAGAAACTGGTAATAGAAGTTGGATCCAGGGAAGAGAAATGAATGGAAGAAGTTTTTTTCACTTTTTTTTAACTTTCTACTTTGTGTACAATCTGTATATATGATCTATTTAATAATAAAACACCATAATGTATTCGCCCATTTCTGAGACTACCAAACATAACTTATAGCAATCTTTTCTTGATTACAAAGGGCCACCATCATGAATCATATCAGATGAAGCTCAGTCATCTTTTGAGACACACGGCAGTTTTCATCTGAATGACTCCCTGCTGCTGCAATTTGAGTGTTACTGCCATTTTTAGTTTTCCTGTCTTCTCCCAGCTGCTTCTGACTATGGTCAACATTCCTTCCCCAGTTAATTCAAACTTCTCTTTTAAATTGATGCTTCTAGTTATGGTGGGCTGAGACCAGACAGACATACAGTCCTATTATAGTACTACGCAAAGGGAGACTACCTCTGACACAACTTGAGAGATCCTCTCTTAAGTGATGAGTTTTAGATCAGACTTACAAAAACTACTTGACTACTGAAGATTTTTACACATTTCCGAGTTCCATATAATTGAAAAAAGAACAGGCAAAGCATTACTGAAGTCCCTATGGACAGCTGTATTATTTAATTAATGCTACATCGCTAAGTACACACCTGCAACTTTTTCATAATTGCTTTTGTACATTCACGCAAAAATGTTTTTGAGCATGTAGTACGCATCAGGAAATGTTCCAGTTACTAGGCATATAGCAATGAACAACACAGACAGTGGCCAACCTCCCTTAGAATTTATATCGTAACAGGAGAATGACAAAAAATGTAAAGTAGTTAAGTACATGAAAGAAAAAAGTGATCTAGCAATGAGCATAGGGGAGCAGCATTAGATAGGATAGTGTATGGATCAGGGTCTGATCAGGAAAGAAGAATCACTAGGCTGGTTCAAGCCTGTAATCCCAGCACTTAGGTAGGTCCAGAAAGGAGGATCATTTGACTTTAGCAGTTTGAGACCAGCCTGGGCAACAGACTGAGACCCCATCTCTACAAAAAACTTTAAAATCAGCCAGGCATAGTGGTGCATGCCTGTAGTCTCAGCTACCTGGGAGGCTGAAATGCAAAGATTGCTTGAAAGGAGTTTGAGGCTGCAGAGACCTATGATCTGGCAACTGTCCTGCAAGTCTGGGTGACAGAGTGACACCCTATCCTAAAAAAAAAAAAAACCAAACCCTACAACATAACACATGCCTTCAATACTCAAGTTAGGGACTACAGAAGGCTGTCACTTTTGTGCCTGGAAGCTAGGAAGGGAAGATGGATGGGAAATGAGAGAAGGAACCTGTTAGGATGAGTAGAACCCATGGTCTCTCACTGCCACATCCTGTAGAAGCTGGCACCATCTATCTCAGAGAAAAACACACAACCTGGCCCAAGAGCCGGAGAAGCTGAAGAAAGCGTTGCAGCAGGAGCTGGTGTTCCTGGAGGCCTAGCTCTTCTTGTCTCATGAGTCAACATGAGCCAACAGGTAAGCAACAATGTGGACATGTGCAACAGTGCCTTGCGCCTTGCTTAGACCTTCCAGTTACAAAAGGAATCTGGATCTGGAGGCTCCTTTACTCCTACCTTCTATGTGTAGTATCAAATACTTATTATGGCCCACACCGTTTGGGAACTACGCTGGAAAGGGAATCCTGGGGAACGTATCTCAACATTGACTAAATTGACATCGTATAAACCCAACACAAGTAGTCTAAGATCTCTGAAAGACATTTGAGCTGAGAACTTGAAGGGTAAGGATTCAGCTATGCGGCAATGCCTAGATTTGGAAGAGAATTTCCTAAGCAGAGCAAATGGCTAGTGCCAAGGTTCTGAAGCAGTGATAAAGCTGGAAATTTAAAGAATTGAATTGAATTGAAAAGAATTAGAATTGAATAAGGACAAGGAGGCTGGGGATTGGTAGGAGAGACGGTGGTATGAAATAAGATCAGAGAATTTTTCACTAGCATAATACTGGGGCATCACACGCACACATCACATGGGGCCATGAAGAACATAGCAAGGGGCAGAGACTCTTCCCTTCTAACTGCAAGGGGAGACAAATGGAGAGTTTTCCTCAGGGGATATGTATATAGTTTTAAACTTTTTATTTTGAAATAATTCCAAGTTTACAAAAATGTTTTAAGATTAGCATGAAGAATTCCTATAAGCCCATCATCCAAATGATTTCCATTTTTAAGAGACTGGTTTGCCTGTATTGAGGAAAATGGCTGTAGGGGGCAGGCCAGTTCTTTTCTCAGCTCTAGGCCTGCTCTCGTCCCACAGACCAAGATGAGCCAACAGGTAAGCAACAATGTGGGAGCTGTCCATGCACTTCATGGCTAGGGTGACCAGACGTCCTGATTTTGGCGGGACAGTCCCACTTTTCAACAATTTGTCCCACGTCCTGCGTCATTTTATAAAAGTCCCAATTTTTGGAAAGAATGCACGAAGGGGCTGGAGAACAAGAAGGGAACATACAGTTTTCGGCCACCATATGGCTATTTCGCCAGAATATGAGTTTTACATTATTTTTGTTAATTTTATAATGTTAAACTGTAATAAATAACTGCTGAGAAGTGATTATTGAAAACTGTTTATCAAAGTTTGCCTTGTTGTCAGGCCCGGCCCTGCCGGGTCCTCTGTCCCGTGCCCCGGCTTATCTGGGCTCTGCCCCCCGGCCATGTTGTCCCGCCTTACAGATGTTAAAATCTGGTCACCCTATTCATGACACTCCTGGAGCACAATGCACACGACACTCTTAGAGCTGTGCGAAAGCAGGAATGTTCCTTAGCTAGTGTGAGAGTTCACGCTGCAGTGCTCCCCCATCAGATCGCAGAGGAAAACCAATCTCATTATTTTATTCTCAACTCACAACTTCATGTTGGAAGAAAAATATATTACCTCTTCAGATTTGGCCTCTGATTGGCTATTTCTAACAATCATATCAATTCTTTAAAACAAACCACTTCAGGGATTTGACACCACATAAGCTATTTAAGAGACTTTCATAAATAATTCCAGATTTCCAAAGAACTTCCATGGAACGTGAGGTCTCCTAGGGAAACATGAAGAAGAGGCCCATGTTTATACTGATGTATAGGCTCTGGTCTTAATAATTTAGAGTTGACCTTAGACTTGTGTATCTTCTATTTTCCTCTGACTTGGCTTACTTTCCTTGAGATCGTAAAAGTTTCCCTAAAGCAAGCTCTTCCACCTAGCTTAGCTCTTTCTGCTAGCACTATCTGGGGAAAGGCAGGTTCAGCACTATCTGGGGAAAGGCAGGTTCAAATGATGAAATGTGCTGTGCTCACTTCTGACTTTAGCACAATTGCAGGTTTAATGTTCAAATCAACAGCTAAAATTAACTATGGCTAGCCATTCATTCTCACTAACTAAAACATACACACCTAATGTGTGCTCATTAAATCACGAGGGTAAAGTAGAAAAATGAAAGAGTTGGGTGGTGCCTGTGTCTCCAAGGAGTAGGGCACCGGCCCCATATGCCGGAGGTGGCGGATTCAAACCCACCAAAAACTGCAAAAAAAAAAAGAAAAATGAAAGAGTTAGGTGACCTCGGAGGAATCATTTACCCTGTCTCATGCTTAGATGACTGGGAGGTTGTTTACTGCAGCAGGGCTCAGCCATGATGAAGGCAAAGTGCCTGATGCTTAGTGGTCATTCATATATGACTATATGTCAATAAAAATAAGCAGCTTCTTCTTCCCATTTTTTAGAGGGAAGAAAACAAATGCTTATGGAAGTAAAAGAGCTCTGGATAGATAACTGATCTTTTTTAAGAAAAAATGTAAAAATAGATTAAAAAGCTTTATCTGATAGAGGAAGTATGAAAGTTTTTATCTTTGATTTTGCAGTATACACTTTTCTTGCTATAACCTACAATGATGAATCTCCACGTAAATATTTGGAAGGAGAAAAAGAAGGGATACTATATCATGACTTATGAACTATAAATTTTGCCCTCGATTGTAGGAGATGCCAAGAGCCAGATGACATCCGAGCAAGATGATCTGCAGCTGAGGCCTGGACCTCGGGCCATTCATCCACAGGAGTTCCTTGTGGAGAAGGAGCCCAGTGCCCTCAGCCCATAATCATTGTTAATTACTCCCCTCACCTGTACTGTTCTGGCTCAATAAAAGGTTGGTGCGGAGGTTGCTCGGGGCTACCCGGAAAGTAAGGGCTAACCCGCCTTTCACAAGCTTGTACTTCTAATCCGCCTCTCGCCTGGTTCCTTCCTGCGCTAACCGAGACCAGGGCCATAGGAGCCCGACGGGTCGCGACACTCGATTACTAATCCAGAGCAGGTTTGTACATTTATTAACAATCATTTTCCTTCATTTAACAATGGCTCTGGAGAAATGCATAAATTGAAAAATAATTAAAGTAGAAATAACTTGTTAAAGTTTCATTAAAGCAAACACAGTAATAAATTACATATATGTTGATTACAATTACTATGTTCTTTGAAAAAAATAACAGAAAGATTATTCCTTTTCTATTGTTGCGAGTTTGCAAACTTTATGAAAAGGCTTCACTTTTTTTTTTTTAAGCTTAATTAATTGCAGCTCAGTTTAACACAACAGGGGCTATTAAGGAGACATGATAAAAGAAAAAGATTATGGCCACTCAGCAGATCATGTAAAAACCTAAAACATACCTCATACTTTTCTAGTCTTAACCTGTAGCCCTCACTTATGAAACCATTTACAAAGAACCATTCGAGACATGATTTAATGAGGAGGCTCAGCTCTGTTACTTTGCCCTTTTGCTAGTCACACACACACATTTTGTCTTTAAAGCAGAATACTATTCATTTCCAGTGATAAACTAGGTGTGAGAGAAAAACAAAGACAAAGCCATAGATATTTTTATGTTGTGCTAATTATTTTAACTATTTAATTAAAAAGTTTAACTATCAGACCAATGCATCATTTCTTCCTTAAAAACATAATAAGTAGATAGAAAACATTTTTAAAATAAGCCACAGGTAAAAACGAAAGGCCTGAACAGCTTGACAAACAAGAACAGAATAAATTCCACTCAGGGACTGGCAATGGAAGTATTCATTTTCCACGGCAGGTACTGACCACCTTTTAGCAATTCTTCAATCAGGCACTTGGTATTTTAGCTAGCAGACTCAATACTGGGGCATCACACACATACAAAAATATGGCTTTATTACAAAGGATTCAAGATGGCAACTACTTAGAATCCAGTGCCAACACGGATTATAACAAATCCAGTGAGTATTTTGTTTTTCAATTATTCATAGAAAATTTAATCCTGATTAAGTATCCTTGGGCAGTAATTCATGGGTAGTTGATGACTGAAACCAACATTTATGTGAAATGCTTCTGTTAATTTAATCTGTGTATATGGCTTAATTATGATTGGGGATTCAATGTAAGAGAAATGAATTATATCGGGATTAAAATTTTAGTACCGTATCACATAGTACCTTTTCCTTTTTTCTTTTCAAACATATAAACCTGCTTGTGTCTTCACCTAAGTGCCCAGATTGTAAAATTCTTTGTCCTTACCACATGTTATGTAAACTATTACATAAACTATTTGTCAAAAGCCCTTTGATGATGAAGATAAAACCTGGGAGCCAAAAAGGATAGGAAAAAATGGAGAGTAACCCCCCCAACAAGTAAACAAAAGCATATTCATTTAACTGTGAACATACTTTATATTCATTTCCAGAAGTAATTTCAGTTTCAATTCTTTTAAACTCAAACATGAAATGCATTTTTCTTAAAGCATTAAAAAGAAAAGCAGTTTTTAAAATCAGTGTGTCACACTGATTTCATAACTGGACTAGTTTAATATGTATCAGTAATCATTTAACTGATTACTTTTTAGAAGACTATCACACCTGAGTTAGCTATTGATACATAAGATGAAGCATTGTAAGTGGTGGATATTTTACCAAAATATCATATAACTCTTTTTCACATTTATTTCCATATAGAAATTGCTTCAATTACCTTATAATAACACTCTTTCTTGAAAGTTTATTGTTTAAGTATATTCAAAACGTTTCATTTATTACCTTTTCTCAGTTCTGGTACTGCTTAAATGCAGTTATATAAATAACATGCTATGCTTTCACTGTTCAATTTTTCATACTCAATGTATGAAAAGAAGTCATTGTATTTGGATCCTTATTGCACTCTTTTACCCAATTCACTTTTCCTTCCAATAAAACCAAGTATCAGAAATGAGGGCGACTTTTGTGTCCAGATGATATGGTCAGTGGTAACGTTACTGAGGAAAGTGATGAAACTTCCCAGTATAGACTGTGGGACAGAAAGAGTCTGTAGAGAATAATCATGGAAACAGACTGGCAGAGGATAACACCTATTGTGATAACCTGAAAAGAAAAGAAAGAAAATGTCTTACTGCATGGAGAAGCACGGAAACTATATTTAATTCTTCAGGAACCTATACGTGTACTCTGTGTTTCCATAACATCTTTGTCAGGGTACATTTTATCAAGAACATTTTCAGTAGAAAAATAGGACTAATGCACTGGCCCGTAACTGGTCCAGGATAAATTTCCATTAGTGGTTTGTGGATGCCAAAGCAAGAGACAAGAAGAAAAATTTATAAACCATTCTCTTACAGGCGTGCACACTACAGCCAGGAGTTGTAGTAAGTTATGAGAAAAATCAGGTTCCTGGCTGATTTAGTGATGGGAAATAAAGCATTTTCCTATCTGAACTTTACCCTTTTAAATCCCTCACAGGCTCAATAATTTGTGTGTTCAAGCACATACTGCATTGCTTGGAAAGGGGCTCCCGGCAGAACTCCCCTTTGAAATGCTGGAGCTATTCAGGTAGGTGTCAAAACAATCAAAATGTGGCACACAAGCCTGTGGTCTGTTAAAAACAATTGGACTGATGTTTATAAATATCTTGATTTTTACCATTATGTAGCGAGAAGTTTTAATCACTTTTTTCTTAACAGAGATTTTATAAATCCTCTAATTCAATTTATAAAACAGTACTCTAAAATAGGCTAACATTGGAACAACAAAAACTATTTCCATCACTTTGCGTATAAACTAAATTTTTGAAAATTATTTTATATTCTAAACTTCTAATTTATATACTTATGGTTCAACATTTTGTTTCAGAGTTATAAAGAACTTAAGAAATCTCTGAATAAATAGGCCTACTTTAATATTTTCCCAATAAAGACTAAATTTCCATTAAAAAAAAACAAACCTATGTTGAGCAGGTATGTTACTTACCTTATCTCTTTGGTAGTCACTAAAAATGACAGAAATGCATGCAAGGCCTGGATGGCACAAAAACCACAAGATACAGCCCTGAAACAAATGAACACATCAAATAAGTCCAGCTCTGTTTACTGTCAAAATATACCAGACAAGAAAATGCTACTGGCATATTTAAGTCCCAATTAACTGCAACTGGCCTGCAGAGTAAAGCTTGTAATAAAATGTGGAAGTAAATTTTCTGTTGCTGTGCTATGAATAGTTTCTATCCAAATAAGTATTTTTTTTGGAGTATTTATAATCTTGTACCCATCAATCTGTTACATACACACATTTTGATAATACTACAAATATTAAACATATTATAAAAGTGATAAATTGATCACTAAGTGACAAAGGAAGGTATAAATGTGCAATCTCTATAAAAATAAGAATGTACATTTATATTTACATGTAGATACACAAAGAAATTCTGTAATAATACACAAAAAACATTAATAGTGGTTACCTATTTGACAGGTAGGACAGAGGAAGGGGAAATAGGTAATTAAGAGGAAACTGTTTATGTTGTATTTTTCGAATCTTTTTCTATTTTTCCTTAAACCATAGTAATGTATTCTCTTTTCCTAAATTAAATTTGAAATTTAAAAAATAGGTTAATAAATAAGAGCTGTTAAGATGGTTGGTACATTGAAGATAGAAAAGAAAAAACAAGATGTAGAGCAATATGTTTAGTATGTAATTATATAGAAAAGGAGAGAAATCTATACAGGAATATACCATGTTAAAAATTCTCTGGGGCTCGGCTGGGCATTGTGGTGGGTGCCTGTAGTCCCAGCTACTCAGGAGGCTGAGGCAAGAGAATCACCTAAGCCCAAGAGCTGGCAGTTGCTGTGAGCTGTGATGCTACAGCACTCTACTGAGGGCGACAAAGTGAGACTCTAGCCCCCCCCAAAAAAAGAAATACTTTTTGCTACTCTAAAGTTTTAGATGTTTGACCCCATTCAAAAAAATAAATTAAAAAATATAAAATAATCTTTTTAAGCTCAAGAAAATGTTCAGTACTATTGAAACATAAAACAAAGTGGAAAATAGTACATACTACCTTAGCAAATAAGCATCCTGTAGCTGTGAAAAATTCAAAGGCCAAATGACATTTCCTTGTCTGTCTGGTACTCAGAAGCCTAAAGCTGGTTCCTAGGGCTGTCATAGCAGCTTTCCAATGCTCGGGGCTAGGAACAAAGAAGGGCTTTGGCCCTCCTTCCCTAACTGCTTCAGGATGGTCAACAACTCTGCAGACTGGTGTGGGCTGACTGAACAGCACGGCACAATGCTGGTTTGAGCTCTAGGACGGAGGGATAAGGATTCTCTTTATCTGACAGAAAAACAGAACCTTTTAGGGAAGTTTCTGTGATGTTACTGCTCCACTTCCTCTCCTGATCTTTTCTTTTACTAAATTAAGTATATTAAAAAATCAAACTTGCCTTGAGATCTCAGTAGTGTAAGGACATACAAAGACAAATTAATGTGAACAGATCTCATGTGCAAGGGGTGAAGGTGGCAGAAACATAGACTCGGCCTCCTGGCTCTACCTCAATGCTGAAGGACAGCTCCTCAGTTTGTGATAAAACACTGCACAACTCTGAGAGTAACAGTTCACAGTCAATTAATAAATACTGAGAAATGCAACCATGATCTATTTTAAAAAATTAAGTTCTGATGCTACAGAAAAAATGTAAAATCTCCATTGATAAGAAATGATGAATGAAGCAAAGAGGATGTGGAAAATGGGGATAAAACCTACATCACAGGAGTTGTGAAGTTTAAATGAGCCAAAGCACATAAAGGACTTACAGTAGTGCCTGACACATAATAAAAGTTTAAAATGTTAGCACTCGGTTATTTATTAATTTCCCCAAGAGACCAGAATGATGTTGCTAATCTGAAGACGCCACTTTCTCTCCAAATCCATACTTTGGCAAAGGTGATGTAGAACTCCCGTTTGAGCGTACTCCTCTCCACTGTGATGATCTGATAGAGTCCGCAGCCTAATGACAATGCCAGGCAAATTCTTAAAACAATCAGAAGGATCCCTGCTAAGTTGTGGTGTGAATGGTAGCTATGATGACTGGTATCTTCAAACTGTTCCCAAAGTAGCAAAATACTCTGCAAAAAATAACATGACCTTTAGAGAGAGACAAAAAAGCATACCTACTTTGTTAAAGTACTTTTTAAACCTTTTTTGTAAACACCCTCTTAAACATTATGTAAACATTCTTAAGTGGATCTAATTTTTATCAGACTATAGAAGTTGTCAACTAATAAAGTAGAGGCACAGTCTTTCCACTGATCTAATACCCTGAGGCTAGGCAAAAGGTATTTTTATCAAGTAAGATCATATTCAAAGATTTAAAAGGTGCTATACCTATCATGATTCAAATAAGACACCTCTAAGGATGAAAATAAATGGAAAAGGTTAAGAAAACTAACAAACTTTCTTCTAAATCTATCTCCTTCTTTCTTCAATACCATCAAAAGAAATCAAGGCACTTTCAAATACTTCACTGTCTTGCATAATCCAAAAATTAACAAGTCAAAATTGTTGATTTCAGGCTTCACTCTTTTTCATGGGATCCCCCCTGAGTGAAGGAGAACATTTTAACACTCAGTCTAAGCACTCAGGACACTGTTACTCATTCCTACCTGTTTGCTGATCTCTTCTCCCATATTGTTAACAGTAGAAACTTAAGTTCCTCATTAAGTATTCTGTTTATTGCCATTCAGTAGAAATCAGTGTCCATGTTCCTTCCATCTTTACTAAACATCTATCATTGAAATTAATACAATATTTCTATACCAGGTCTGTAGCTCTCTGCATTCCCTCATTTGTCAACTCAGCCCTCAGAACTAAATCTATAGCGACATTCAAGGACTTTTGGAAGAGATCAAAACTCAATATTAAATTCTTAGATTTTATGAGGTTTACCCGCCATTTCTTTCTTTCCTTGGTCTCACATTTTCTACCCTAATTTTATTCCTACTACCATTGTTGGTAGGTAAATTCCTTTGTCATCCTGACATATGAAATTTCCTTCTTGGGCTCAAGGATTGCTCTATACTGAGTGTCCTTCCTCTGTTCCACCTAATTATGCTCATCTGATACTTAACCTGTATTCTGTAACTTCTGCAACACAGAAGTGTTGCACTGAGAAGTCTTTGCATTGAGATGACAACACTATTTTCACTGTAGAACTACCTCATCCCATAATTCACATTTTTATATACTCAAACTCCCCTGTTTTCAAATACATATGCTAACATGCAATCTGTGTGAAATACATATGTATTTATGTATCTTTGGTTGCCTGTCTCATCTCTTTGTCTGGATTGTTATTGAAGATTAGGGCTACAGCTAATATATTCTTCATAAGCTCACTTAAACTCTAGTGTAGTGTCAATCTCAATTCTTAATTCGTATTTGTCTATGACAATGAATTAAAATTACATTGAAATGATAATCAAAATTGTGTTAAAAAGAGCTATTAATTGCAAAATGAGAATTTAACCTGATACTAACATCCTGGATCAAAAGCATTCAGCTGATGGAATTTTAACCTTATTATAATCACTTCCAAATCAATTCCTTCTCATCAACCCTTTCCTGGCCCTATTATCTCCTTTCTAAATATCACCACCTGAGATAAGGTCTCTTTCTCAAATCAATCGTGCAAATTCAATACTCCTACTTCACTCAGAACCTATAGTACTGAGTAAATACTAGGGATATAAGGATGATAAAGCACTGGTCCCTCCCTTCATTAATACATTTTCAATTTATTTCATCTATTAAACTTACATTAAAATGTTCTTTATAGTCTTGGCACCCGTAGCTCATTGGCTAGGGTACCAGCCACATACACCGAGGCTGGTGGGTTCAAACCTGGCCCGGGCCAGCTAAGCAACAATGACAACTGCAACAAAAAATAGCTGGGCATTGTGGCGGGCGCCTATAGTCTCAGCTACTTGGGACGCAGAGGTAGGAGAATGGCTTAAGCCCAAGAGTTTGAGGTTGCTATGAGCTGTGACGTCACAGCACTCTACCCAGGGCCACAGCTTGAGACTCTGTCTCAAATAAATAAATAAATAAAATGTTATTTATAGAACCCAGCTGGGTACACACATATTTCATTTTCATTTATGCCGATCACAAACTCAGAATGAATTTTTATATTTATGCCTTTCTTTCTTAATTTTTAAAAATCCATTGCACACAGACATAGATATCCTAGAATAATGTTAATACGACCACGACAGAGGAAGAGGGAGAGAAGACATAGAGGATTCTCATAAAAGACCAGGTTTACTTTTATAAAGCATATTTTCTCTTCAGAATAAGACCTTTTTTAGTCTGTATTTTGTCTTTTAATCTCAGATAATTACTTGAGTTCTTTTCAGTCAACATAAAGTAGTCAATCCTAAAGATTCCTGAGGTTAAATCTCAAATTCACTGAATCACTCTTTTAATGTTGAGTACTTACCAGGAAATAGAAAATATGAAAGAAACCTTAAGCATAGTATACTTAAATAAGCTGACAGAAGTTCAAATTCAGATAAATTACAATTAAATCCTGCAATCTACATATACTAGCACCCAGAAGATTAAGAGATTATTTGATCTATCACTCTTTACATTCATCCTTTAAAATGATAGGAATTCCTGAAGGGTCACCAGTTTCAGTTTAGAAGTGAGGTGTGTTCAAGTTTGCAATTCTGAATAGTACAAGATAGAAACACCAACTGTCAACACTCACCTGAGTCACGACAATGAATACCGCAATGCCAGTGGATGCAGGGGTAGAATCCCACTGGAGAGGTCTGCTCTGAGACTTCTTCATTCTGACTATTGTCCAACCCATGCATAGACTCAATAGTAGGTACAACATCTGAATTTGGGAAGCAATGTCAAAAACTAATGGGAGATGAAAACCAAAGTCAACCAAGTTTTTACCATACAAAGAATAGTTTTTGCATTGAGATGACAATGCTGTGTTAACCACAAAAAAAAAAAAAATCAGCCTATTCAATAAGAGGTATTCAAGTATAATAATTCTAAAGAATTAAAATTTTGCCATGCAATTTCTAAATATTTATAAAAATAGTTAAAACAAAGGCAATACTCCTATTTTAAAAAACATACATACATCTGTACCGTATCTCTAGTAAGTCTAAACTTAAATCTGTTTGTCGTTTTTCTTAGCTTTTCTAACTACATAATCCTGTTCTCTATAACTCATTATATATTAAAAGAAACAAATTTTAAATGTAACTGCAATGTGTTGAACCCTAGTACCTTCGTTATTGTTTTTGTGTTGTTTGAACTACAATGTGAAGAGTATTTTCCAAAACTATTGTTAAGAAACAATAAAATTATATGCATAGCCACTGTCACGTCCAATTATATTGGCTTTAGTTTCTTTTTTTCTCTTAATTTCTTTTCTAAATCATAACTACGTACATGAATGCATTTGTGTTTCGTAGTCCAGATGGCAAATGAAAAGCTCCATGCGTTAGTGTGATGTGCCACCAGGTGGCCAGCACTGACACTGCACAAATGCTACTACTTATAAAAAAAAAGGATGTAGCCAAACTACCTCTATCAAGGTCAGCATTTCAAGAAGACAACAAAAATCTATAAATGCTTCAAGTTCCATGCATACTTATAAGCTAGTATTTATTGATTTAATAAAACATTGTCACTTTTTCATCAGGATGTATTTTGATGTGAATTTTGGAATAAAATTGTGATCTCAATTTAATAACACTCTTTACGTTTCTATCCATAATTTTGATGTTTACAATTTTCATTTCTTTTATATAAGAATATTCTTACAGAAACAGATAAAATTATCTATATAATATTTATATTTAACACTTGGAAGCCAAATACCTATTAATGATAGATCTTTTCAGGTATATTTTGACATATTTCTCTGGCTCTGCCATCAAAATTAAAACTGGCTATACTACATTTATGCTTATATGTGGGTGACAGTGAATTCACCACATTTAAATGATATAAAATGTCATGACTTTTCAGATCAAGCACATTTTTTTTCCATCATAGATTTTAAATGACCATGATGCCAATTAATCTTATTAAACATTTTACAAATATAGTAGAACCTCTGTAAGCTGACTACCTAAGGGACTGTAACAAACTGGTCAATATATGGTGGTGGTCAACATAAGGAACTAGGCCTACTGTACTGAAACGTACATGTGTCCGGCCTATGAAATTTACGTCAACTTAAGGAGGAGGTCAATGTAGGGAGATGGTCAGCTATGGAGGTTCTACTGTAGTATTTAGTTACTTAAATTAGCCAAAGGAATACTCCTAGATCAGTTGCTTAGGAGGACAGACAAACAAATACCAGAGGGAAAAAATTTTCTCGATCTTGTTTTATGTGCTCAGTAATGCATAGATCAATAGTATATCTAACTGGATAGGTTGAACGCTGCTCATTTGTTGTTGAAAAATAATTCTAGATAAAACATACTGATCATACAAAACTCCTATTTTATCTTGAATTTAAACACTTAGCTAATCAAACTTTTTGCCAGAAATACTAAAAAAAGCAACATCAATTTTTTCCAGTTTTTTTTAAAAAAGGAGTTTTTAAATGAAAATGCCATACAGTCTAACATGTAGCAGACACTCACAAAAATTGAATAGTCCTTGATTTTAGTAACAGTTCTGCCACTAATCAGCTCTGTGTTTTGCCTCTTTGGATTTCGATTTCCTTTTCTAAACTACATATGCTAAATTATTTCTAAGATTCTGTCCAGACTTAAAATCCTGTGACCTTATTAAGTCTAAAAATCATCTAAGAGAGGAGAGAGGGAAAAGCCAGTATTCTGGATAACATTCAAAAAGGATAAGCTCCTCGTAGCTCACTGGGTAAGGGCGCCAGCCACATACAC
The DNA here is from genome assembly GCA_963574575.1 of Galagoides demidoff. Taxonomy (NCBI): domain Eukaryota; kingdom Metazoa; phylum Chordata; class Mammalia; order Primates; family Galagidae; genus Galagoides; species Galagoides demidoff. The sequence goes on along the minus strand of CAUYQV010024685.1, from coordinate 7,752 downwards.
TGAGGCTGGCAGGTTCGAAACCCAGCCTGGGCCTGCCACACAATGACAACTACAACCAAAAAATAGCTGGGCATTGTAGTGAGCACCTGTAGTCTCAGCTACTTGGGAGGCTGAGGCAAGAGAATTGCTTAAGCCCAAGAGTTTGAGGTTGCTGTGAGCTGTGATGCCATGGCACTCTACCCAGGGCCACAACTTGAGAAAAAACAGATAAGCTCCTCTTGTTCATGCCCAAGAGGTGAATAGTATACATCCTTTTTTTTTGAGACAGAGTCTCAAGCTGTGGTAAGACTAGAAAAGAAATACAGAAATACAAGTAAAAGTAAGTCATAGAATGGTTTCATATTCTGAATTTGCTTTTTAGAGCAAGTCTTAGTTTTCCAGGATTAACAACAGCATATGACTTGATGTCCCTCTGAAGTTCTCTTTAAAATATCATGATTATGGGACCATTTAAGTATTTTTTCCTATCATGCTTAATTGAAAAATTAGTTCATAAGAATTCCTCTTATAAATAAAAGAACACAGGTGTGAGGTCATCTCAATTTACAAGTGTACATAGGTGTTCTCCATGGCCTGGGTCAGAACCAGAACCAGAGAAGAGTCAGAAAATGGAAATACAATAGTGAAAAAGACCCCAGCTTTGGAAAATCTGGGTCTCAGTCTAGGCTCTATCCAGAGATGTCCCATCTGTGATTGGGCACCCAGATCACATGCTGATTTTGTGAGGACTTTTTTTGGTTATCTACTGTGTTAGGTATCATGAAAAGTATGCATGGACCTTTCTTCTGCTAATCAGTTTTTGTTAGTGTTGGTGTATTTAAATGTGTGGCCCAAGAAACCCTTACTCTTCCAACATGTGGCAGAGAAAAAAAAAGGGGGGGTTGGGCACCCCTGCTCTACCACTTAATGGCTGGCTGACATTAGGAAACGTGCTTCGTGTCCTCAAGCCCAGATTCTTTATCTGTGAAAGAGTAATGCATATACCTACTTTCTACTGAGGATAAAATGAGAGAATGTATATAAATATACCCTAAAAACAATGAAGAACTACACACATTACCTATTATTAAGAAACTAAATAGGACAGATGGGAACTAAATCTGTAACCCTGTTTTCAGTTGAGCTGAGTCAATTTTTCAAAAGAAAAATTAGCAAGAAGCAGACAGAAAGTTTGTGTTTAAAAAAGAAAACGAGAAAGATACTCACATTCTGCCAAACTTCCCATAAATGGTATCCCTATTCCGTCTTTAGAGTAACTAAGGAATTGAAGAGGAGAATATTAGTGTAGATTACAAACGTGAACAACAGTGTTCATAATCAAAGCAAGCATAATTTTGGTGGACTAATTAGGATTAATTAGATGTAATGATGAACACAGTTTTAGTGTTGTTGAGTTACCTGGAGAAATGAATGTAATTAGCTAAAGCTGAACCAGCTTGTAACAGCAATGCAGTTGTCAGAACCTTTAAAATCATGTGCATGGGTCCTCCTTTCTTAATAGCCTGCCACAATGATTGAGCATAAATGCAAGCAATCACAAAGTACACTAGGACTAAGAGGAAAAAGAACTCATGTAACCCTGTGAAGAGAAGAAAGGGAGTTTGCTTCAGTAAAACAAAGCCAGTTATAGCGCTGGGTTGCTTTCAAATCTTCCTGTCAGTATAATGCTAGAACTTGTTTTATAATTGGAGACATAATATTTACTTTCCTAAGGGGGAGGGAAGGGAAATAGTTAAAACTTAAACAAATGTAAAATTTTTGTTTTAAACAAAAGTAAATTTAAGTAAAATTTTCTACATTGGGACAAAATTCTAAACTATAAGAAGGCAGATTAAACAAACTAATTAGAAGTCAATCTATAACAAAGCAGAGTGGTCAGGGAAACCCAAAGACTTACCATAGAGTCACAGTTTTGTTTGAAAACAGTAAATGAAAAAAATGACTTTAACATTCAGTTAGACACACTTTTTACCAACAAAGTGGATTTCTTTTGTAAGACTTCTAGAAATATATTTGTTTACTCAATAATAAATATACCTTGATAAAGTTTCTCAAAGTATACTCTCCAGCCCACCAGCCTCACTAGAGAACTTGTTATAAATGCACCTTCTTAGGCCCACCCACTTTCTGATCTATCAAATCAGAAACTCTCTGAGTGGAGCCCCGAAAGCTGCATTTTAGTAAGTTCTATGGGTGATTTTGATACAGTTAACATGAGGAACACAACCCTGGACTGTCCCATTACCTTCAATTTCCATTTGAACAGAGCTTCAAAATAGCTGTCATGTCCTGAGCCCCATGGGAGGTTAACTTTCTGAGACTCTTGCTAAAAGGGAAATCTTAGTACTTGAAGGTAAGTTAGGCTAATCATATTCTCTTTTGGAATTCACACTACAAAATATGGAAAGTAAGTAGGCCATAGAAATTGAAGTTGAAAGATGTTTACATTAGAACAGTTTCAGAGGAATTAAACTAAGTCATGATAAAATCAAAGCTTTGAGTGAGCAAAGGAAGCTGGTTGGTAAAGAACCAAGTCAGCATGTGCAGATTTTATATTAAAGATGGTGCCAGTCAGTATAGCAGCTCTGCTCTACTTATAGCTTTTCAATACAGTCTTCAGGTAACTCATGATCAACACCACTTTTTTTCCATTAAATTGGAATCTTCTGAATCTATATTTTTTAGAAATCAGAAAACTTTTATAATAAGGCAGTCGGCTCACTTTGAGTTTAGTGGCTTACACTTAACTTGGACACATCTTGGATAGTCCCTAACATTAAGGCTTTTACATTCTATGTAACACTGGAGTGTCACAACACTGGTGTGAATAAAGCTGCCTCCACTAAGTCTGTGAATGAGCACTCTATATTACAATTACTTCCACTCTAGATGTGAATTCTGAACCTGCTCCAGTTTTCCACTTGGGTAAACTCCAATTAACAGTCAAAGAATATGGGAATATTTCTATTATGTGGAAAATAATTTTGGAAACGCCATCCCAAAGACACAAATCACAGGAAGAATAGTCAATAAATAGCTCAATCATGTTTTGGGCAAGGTTAAGAGAAAAAAAGTGGCAAAAAGTATTTCAGCCACTGGGTGTCTCTCCTGCTCTACCAATATGTATAAATAGTGCAGGTGAAAAATCACATTTACAACTTTAGGAAGGGAAGATCAAATAATGAAAGGAGCAGGCTTTCTGTTTAAACTCCTTACATAGAAAAGTATGTCAGCGTTAGAAATAAGGGCATCATAATCCTGGAGCTATTATAGTACTGGTATAAGACAGAAAATACAAATGCTAAACATACTAACAACTGTGGATTACCTTGTTCTCTGCCCAATAGCTGCCAGAGGTCCCAGGTCGACTTGGGCCCCTCAAAATAATGTATCAACCACACTGGGGCCGCCTAGGTGCAGATAGCCTCAATGCCCAGCCAGGCTAGCCAAGAGCCCCTCTCAGACTCCACCTTGGGCCCTACCTCAGGTGGTGACGGCCTGGGCTCTGCCTATAGCCTGACCTCTAGTCCTGGAGGCAGAAAACCCCTGAGGTGTGACACTGATCGAGTTAGCAGTGATTCTGGCCATGGTTAATCCAATTTGGGTTCCCTGAGGCTGGTCTGCAGCAGGGCTCTGAATCCCCAGAGCTCCCCAGCCCCCTCTTCCCAGCGGTAGAAGGCCCTTCTTTCCAGGCCATAGGTTTTGAGTCTAGTCCCCTGGCCTGCCTTTTGTTACTAGCCACACCCTCTTGAGTACATATCGTTTATAAGACCTACTTAAGTTCTCAGTTCACTACCCTCACCCCAAGAGGAGGAGCCCTAGAGGGTGGCACAGTTTTTAGTACCCCTCCCTGTTCCCAGCCCCATATGATTTCTGCTTTCCTTTTTAGCAAGATATTCTAGGTTTCTAGGTGAGACAGAGTCACCAATGAGCCCCCATGTCCCAGGCTCTTCAGACCCCAGGACTAGGCTAAGTGGCCTGAGTGTTTCAGCATGGCCACCTCTTAGGGCCACTGGCAAATATTTCCAAGTTAGATTTGCACTTGCACACTCAGCTTTGCACATTTGGAATAAAACATGGTTGTGGGTCAATACAATTCCTGATGCATTTTGTGTTTTGAATCTTACTTGTTATCTTTTCTTCTTAGTATTAAGGAACTAATCATGGCATTCTATTTAAAGTTTTATTTATTTACAATACTTTATAGAATATCCATTACAGGATAAAGTTTTAGACTCTATTAAGTTACAAATCCACCATGAAAAGAAAATTCTCAGACTATTTACTACAGAATCAGAATAACGTAAGAAGAAGGAACTTTTGAAAATAAGACATATGGCTCAGGGCCCATAGTACAGTGGTTATGGTGCCAGCCACATACACAGAGGCTGGTGGGTTCGAACCCAGCCCGGGCCAGCTAAGCAACAATGACAACTGCAACAAAAAATAGCTGGGCATTGGGGTGGGCGCCAGTAGTCCCAGCTACTTGGGAGGCTGAGGCACAAGAATTGCTTAAGCCCAAGAATTTGAGGTTGCTGTGAGCTGTGACACAACACACTCTACCAAGGGTGACACTGTGAAACTCTGCCTCAAAAAAAAAAAAAGATAAAAAGTTTTAGGATTATTCAAGGTTAAATGTATCTTCCAAAAATAGCTAGCATTATAACCAATAAAAATTTATTTCATTTAAAAAAATTTATTTCATTGAGGTAATATATTAAATGAATTGAACTAAGACATTTGTCCCAACTTTGTTCATTGAATTTTAGATAAATGGTTTTACCTTGAACCTAACTTTAAAGATATAATGCTGGTTCTGCATTATATTCGTTCAAATAAGTCATTTCCAAAAGTCCCTTTTTTTCTTTACTACCAATTTTACTTTTGTTCTGCCACCAGCCTTCACAAGAAGAAAGCAATCTGTGTTCACTTAGATAGTAAAATCGAATTTTTAAAATACATGGAAGCTAAGTGTTAAATCTTATATAAAACTTATTGTATACTAGAAAAGAAAAATGCTCTTAATAAGCATGCAACAGGTGGTAAACACTATAAGGAAATCTGCAGATTTTAAGGCAAGTCTAAAAGAAGAAGTATTGGCAAAATTAAGTAGAAGGAAAACTTGGACAATAAGTGCCATAAATTCAGCCCCAGCAGAATGACTGGAGATGAGAGAGGAGAGAGGAAGAGGAAAGAGCCTTTGGGTCATGGGAGCAACACGTGGAACAGACACCACCTATCCATGATCACTGTCTCAGAGTCCCAGAGGTCTCCCATCCTCAAGTGTTTCAACATATATCCTGAGTAGTCTAATTCCATGGCGGGTTCCAATCCCCTTGCCATTTAGAGGTAAACCTAACCCTTTAGACACATTTCTTCTCTCATATCTTCTTAACCTTATATTTCTCTTAAGATGTTTTGTAGCAAGGGTAGGTGACCCAGTTCTGGAAAATGAACTGAAACAGGGAGCTTTTAGAAAAAATTCCCTTTCTCTTATGAAGAGATACTGAGCTCTGCCACTATTGAGACGTGATACTTAGAACTGCCACAGCTGACTTGGAACTTGAAAGAGCCAGCCTAAGGACAAAGCTGACAATCAGAGGAGGGCAGGGTAGAGAAACGCTGGATAAACCACTCGTGGGAAGTCAGGAAATAATTGTAATAATTATAATTGTAATAATTGGAAATAGTTGTGTAAAATAATTCATTTCATTATCGTCCATACTGCTTGCATTAGAGTTTGTTACTTTAAGCCAAAAACATTCCAACGTTTTACAATGGCTAAATGGAAGATCCAATCGATGGTCTTTTGGAACAGAGAGGGGAAAGGAAGGAAAGAATTAACTTATCTCCTGGAATCTTAAAAACAGGGAGAGAGCAGATGTGGCAGAGCCTGCAATATCATTCCAGTGAATATCAGTCTATCTATCTTCAGGTAACACAGTTCTCAAGATTCTTGGTGCTTCCTTTGGTCTCTAGCAAGAGCACAAACATAGTTAACAAGGTTGCTTTATTTTATTGTATTCTACCATAAAGCACTAGATTCCTATTTGGTACTTTGTCAAATGGCTTAGTTTGTTTTTTTTAATCTAGACCAACTCTGTGAAATAGAGGATTAACTAAGGTCTGGTAGATTGATTTAAAAAAAAAACCAAATTATAAAAATTAATCAGAATAACATGAAATATTGTAGCTATTTTCAGGTTAATCTAATGCAAACCTCTCAGATACATGGTAATAGTTAATTCTCAGTAAAAAGCACAGCAAATCAATCTTCCCTATTTGGAGCAGAAAATTAGGCAAATTAGTAGAAATTTCTAAAATGAACTAACTGAAGATTATTTCCTGGAAACAAATTCCATGCCTGAGGCTACAGAGAAGGAAGGACTCCTCTTAAGGTTCTATTTTCAAACCAACACATTATTGAAACAATGTGGAATATGGATTTAGATCAGTCATTCCAAACATTATAATCAACTTTAGAATGCTGATTACCAATGCCTGGCTTTCACTCCAGACCAAATCTGAGTCTCTGGGTGTGAACATTGGATTTTTTGAACCTCTCTAGATGTACACATAATGATGGGTGGGGAACCACTGATTTACACTTTATTATGGAATTACTCCCAAAGGCATTTAGACATTTTAATCCATAAAATGATGTGATCTTTAGGAAATAAGGCAGTCACATAATAATGATTGATACTTTGGGGTACTTCTGGAACTTTTTAGGAATTTAAACCCTGCAGGTTAGCCTTGCATAGAATCTTATGCTAAATGAAACTACATACAATTATTTGTTTAAATATTGTCAGTGACATGACCAGTGTGACTTTCTTCATTTTTGTATTAAAAGGACAGTTTTTAGACAGAAGAGTAAGCATCAAATCAAAACCAGTCACATAACCCAGAAAAGATAGGGTCAGGAGGAATCAGGACTAAGAACTGAATCAGAATGATTCGCATGAATCCTAAAACAGGCTAGCCACAACTCAAGATGTTGAGGAAAACACTAGAAGATACGGGCAAGGTTCAGGACAAGCACTCAGAGACCCAAGTAACACATGGGGCATAAATGTGATCATTTTTGGCCTTAGGTCAAAATTCACATGCCAAACTAGGGGTGAGGAAGGAGAAAGGATAAGGAGGGAAGAAAAAGCTGATCATGTCCAGAAGAGTCTTATGAATCCACACAATGAAACAACCTCCTGAGCCAAAGGACTATGGTCTGGAAGCCAGGAAGGGAAAGGGCGAGGAGATCTGGATTCCACTGGAGGCAGCTGGGTTTGTGCACGCAGCACCTGCAGCAGAGAGCTACCTCTTTCTGAGCCTCGACCAGTCCTAAAAGTAAGCGTTATAGGAAATGATGAAGTCTTACAGCTTTAAAGGACCTTAAAAACAATTTAGTCCAAGCATCCATCCAATGCTATCAGTACATCTGGGTTCCATCAATTCCTTTTCAAAATACAGAAAAATGTCAACATCTTTTATAAGGATTAAGGAAATGGCAGGAACTTCCAATAACGATCTACACTGGTCCACAATATTATTTGTGAAATTTAACCTTTATGGCTCGGCACCTGTGGCTCAATCGGCTAAGGCGCCAGCCACGTACACCTAAGGTGGCGGGTTTGAATCCCCAGCCCGGGCCTGCCAAACAACAATGATGGCTGCAACCAAAAAATGGCTGGGCGTTGTGGCGAGCAACTGTGGTCCCAGCTACTTGGGAGGCGGAGGCAGGAGACTTGCTTG
>CAUYQV010024684.1:0-16058 GCA_963574575.1 Galagoides demidoff | reverse complement strand
TGAAACTATTCACATTTTTTCCGACTAATGTTAATAAAAAGCCCATTTAATGCACAAGTGCAATTAAATGCCTTTATTACGTATCAACCATATTTTAGCACTTTTACTAAGTCATATAAATAAGAGATATTGGTAAATTTATATTTTTCCAATTAATTTTTCCTATTATTAAATTATAAATGCAGAAACTTGTAAAACAAAATGGTTAAATTGCTGATATGACTTTAATGATGTGTTTATACTTTTATAACAGTAACAAGGTGTTTCATAAATTAATCCTTGAATTTTCCAAAAGTAGCGTCTATGAAGATTAATAGAACTAAAAATATACTTTTCATTCTCCTATGAAAATATTTCACATTTGCCATAACTCCACATGCTGGACAGATCTACGCAGCATATTCACACATATAAAATGAACTGGTGAAAACTACAATACCACTTCACACCTATTAGGATGGCTACATTTAAAAACCAGAAAACAGGGCCGGCATGATGGGTCACGCCTGTAATCCCAGCACCTGGGAGACTAAGGTGGGTGGACTGCCTGAGCTCACAGGTTGGAGACTGGCCTGAGCCAGAGTGAGCTCTCATCTCTATTTTTTTTTTTGTTTGTTTGAGACAGAGTCTCAAGCTGCCGCCCTAGGTAGAGTGCTGTGATGTCATAGCTCACAGCAACCTCAAATTCTTGGGCTCAAGCAATCCTCTTGCCTCAGTTTTTCTATTTTTAGTAGAGATGCTGTCTCACTTTTTGCTCAGACTGATCTCAAACCCATAAGCTCAAACTATCTACCTGCCTCCGCCTCCCAGAGTGCTAGGATTACAGGCGTGAGCCACCGTGCCCAGCCAAGAGACCACATCTCCAAAAAAAATAGCCAGGCATTGTGCAGGCACCTACAGTCCCAGCTACTTGAGAGGCTGAGGCAAGAGAATCGCTTAAGCCCAAGAGTTGAAAGTATGAGGTATGAGCTATGAGCCACAGCACTCTACCAGGATGACAAACTAAGACTGTGTCTCAAAATAAATAAAAACAGGAAATAACAGTATTATCAAGCATGTAGAGAGACTGGAACTCTTGTTCTCTCCTGGTAAGAATGTAAAATGATACAGCCACTGTGGGAGACAGCATAGCAGACCCTCAAAAAAATTTAAACATTGGATTATCTTCTCATCCAGCAAATCCAGTTCTAGGTATGTACCCAAAAGAAAAAGATTCAAACAGATATAGTAGAACTTCCATAACTGACCACCTCCCTACAGTGATCACCTCCTTAAGTTGATCTCATTTGCATGGACCAGACATGCACCACACGTGAAGGACCAGTACAGCAGGCCAGGTTTTACAGTGACCAGCTCTGTGTGCTGACCAGTGTGTCACCGTCCCTTGGGCAGTCAATTTACAGAGGTTCTAATGTGTCATCTAATTCCTTCCATGAGGAATTCTAGCTAAAATAGTCCAATTCATAGAGAAATAGAGCAGAACACTGGTTGCCAGGAACAGAACGACAGGGAGAGGGGAAGGTACAGTGCAGTTCAACAAGCACAGTTTCAGTGTGTGTAGAGATAAGCACCCCATGCTCAGACATGGCAGTTCACTTCAAAGTGCTCCCCCCAGGAAACTGATTCTGAGAAAGATTTCTTCAAAGATCGAGCTTCTGCACCTGCCCAGATATGCAAAAATATGCAGAAGAACTCTTTAGAAGAGATCCTGGAGAATCAGGCCAGGGTGGCAGCTGGAAGCTTGAACACATGTTCTTGAGAGCCTTAGGTTCTGTTCTCTGTCTTCTTCCTTCATTAACATTATAATTTCTAGTTTCGGTTTGGGCCAGCAAGAACAGGCAGTCAGTCTCCTTTATGTTTTTACTCTAAACAAAATCAATTGTATACGTGTTCCTCAGCCTTCACACTGAATTGTAATCTTAATGGTAGCTTCCTAATGTTACTTCACTTCTTTGTATCTGTGTTAAATTCTTACTGAATGTTTGAAAGTATCTAAGATAATCAGTAAAGTTAGGTCTGGTCGCTGACCTGAGCAAGTCCCGACCTCCCTTCAAATCAATCGTCTCGTCTACAGTTCCTTTTCCCTGCAGCTCTAAGAACACTTTTAGTGTGGGAGGAAGGCAAGCTCAGAGATGGCCAGTGCTGACAGCTGCACTGGTTATACAACGTGAATTGCTTAATGCCACTCAACTATACACTTAAAAAGGGCTAAAACGGCAAAATGGCTAAAATTTTACCATAATAAGGTAAAATAAAAATATACACTTCTAAAGGAAAATCATGGCTTCATTTGAAAGTATTAAGAAATCTCTTTTATGACAGAATACTTCAAATTTCAATACTCTGAGAATTCCTAAGCAACACTGATTGTTTTACCTACTTCCAATCCTCACCACAGGAAATCCAAAGAAAAAATGTACCCAATAAGGTGAACAGATTGTGTTTATACCTTGATTAATATCTATGCCATATACATAACTTTGGTCAGGTAAGGTAAAAAAGAAAAAAAATTCAAGCCAAATTAATTTGTCTCATAAGTCAATGGATTACATGAACCACAGAATTTTAATTCTATTGGTATGAAGGGAGGATAGGTTTTATATTTGATTTGCAAGTGTGGGTTTTCAATATGTAAAGAATGTCTATATTTGGCTGGACATGGTGGCGCATACCTGTAATCCCAGCACTCTGGGAGGCCAAGGCAGGTAGACTGCCTGAGCTCATGGATTCAAGACCAGCCTGAACAAGAGCAAGACCTCATCTCTTAAAAAAAAAAAAAAAAAATAGACAGGCACTGTTGTGGCAGGCGCCTGTAGTCCCAGCTACTCGGGAGGCTGAGGCAAGAGGCTCACTTGAGCCCAAGAATTTGAGGTTGCTGTGAGCTATGATTTCACAGTACTCTACCAAGGGCAACAAAGTAAGACTCTGTCTCAAAAAAAAAAAAAAAAAAAAAAAAAAGAATGTTATATTTAAACTAAGGATTACAATATTATTTGGTTACATTGGCCCTCTTTTAAAAGCTGTAACAGATGAAAATATGTGTGGCTCTTACCGATTGACAAGGCCTGACAGCACAGTCCCTCCTTCCACACTGACTGATATCATTCCAGAAAGGGCACGGCCTCTTCAGGTTTACCTGTAAATGGTTATAAAAATAAGAATCCTGAGATTATAATGAACAAACACGAATCAAGGTGCTCTAACCTAGCCATGTATTCTATTTTTTCTACTTACCTATTGTCAAGTTCCCATGATTATATAATGTAAGTGTGTAGCTAGTGCAAGCAGATTGGCAGACTTGGTTAGAAAGACAGAGACTGCTGCTCCACAGGCCTGAGCAGACAGTGATTAGGAGCCACACGAGCTCTGATCATCACTGCTCAAGGACACCCATTTTAAGCAAGAATGAGTTAATGGAGAATAGTCAGACATTCGTGAACTCAAGACTATAACTAAATACTCCAATGATTAGGTTTTCCAAAGCCTTCCACTAGATACATCCAGATAAAGTAGCACAACTGACTTGTTATAATAACACGTGGGTCAGTATACACGTGGTGTCAAAGACTGTCATGGTCCACTACTTCAGTTGACAGGGCCTCTCTGATTCAAGTGCGCGCGTCTCAGCTGCTCAGCTGATCAGTGCTGCTGGGAGGGCTTCGCTTGTTTCCATCTGCAAGGATTGTACTCTTCTTGCTTTTTATGTATCCCAAAACTTTTGTAATAACCCATGGATAGGTCAGAATAAAGTCATGCTTTTCAAAAATATTTAAGTAATTGGAGTCACTCTAATTTAATTTCAGAAAATTATGACCTTACAATTTTGATAACATGATGAGTTTCTGTTCGAATTTCAATTTAACCAACTAGTTTCTAACTCTGGAGTATGAAACTCACTTATGAAAATTAAGAGTATCAATGTGTGATTTCAGAACTACTTGGTTCACTCTTGTGAACTGAATTTGCTTAATAAAACCTATATTGATTTTAAATAAGAACCACAATTTTGAAATTTGGTAATTCTCAAGAAAATGTAATTATCCATTTAAAACTTAAGTATTCTTATACAAAAAATTAAAATTAAAAATACCTTGTAATATCTAAAGTAGTCACTTTCAAGAAGTTTTTGCAGTCTTGGGAAAAGCCTGTAGTTATTAAATTTATCAATGGTTTCAACATCACAGGTACAATCGTCCAAGTAACCGCTAACCTGTTTTAAAAAAAAAACAAAACTATTAAATCAAAATGTCCTAGAGGAAACAAGGTTCTTTTCCTTCACCTAGCTTTTATGAAATAGCCCCTTACTCAACCAACCTTTGTCCTCCCTCTCCCCAATAATCTCCTGAGATGAGGTATGATAATTTAATAATAGTGTTACTCTTACCTGTAAGAATTACCTGCATTTCCATTACATTACCTAGAATAATGTGGCAGACACCTGTGTAGGACATGCTGAGCTCATAACCTCTCTCACACACTCATAACACAGAGTTGGTTACTTGGCAGCCATTTATATTATACTCTGCCCCTACCCAGCCAAAGTTGACCCAACCAAGGTCCTGGTCTCCTCTCCAGGAATCTGGAATTAAGACTCAGAAGGAGAGGTACGTCTCCTTATGGCTAGACCAGTAAACAAGAAAACTCAGACTATATTCCAACAAGTAAACTGAACAGCACATTAGGCAGTTGTAGGAGAGAAGAAAGATTTTAAAAGATACACAAAGACTGGCTCAGCACCTGTAGCTCTGAGGCTAGGGCACCAGCCACATACACCGGGGCTGGCAGGTTCGAACCCAGCCTGGGCCTGCCAAACAATGATGACAATTACAAAAACAACATTGTGGCAGGTGCCTGTAGTCCCAGCTACTTGGGAGGCTGAGGCAAGAGAATCACTTAAACCCAAGAGTTAGAGGTTGCTGCGAGTACTGAGGGCAATACAATGAGACTCTATTTCAAAAAAAAAAAAGATACACAAAGAAGCAGAGAAAGGGGAGGGGGAGGGGACAGCACACACACTCAGAATGTGCAGGAGAAGCACAACTCCGCTTGTGTCCCCAGGGGTTTCCAGCTACCGCCTCCCCCATCTTTCCTGAAGCCCAGCTCTGCTCCCTTCCTTAGCTTTCTGGAGACTCCATAATGGTCTTATAATTCAGTTATCTCTGTCTTTCCTTTATTTTAATTTCCCACAGGTTGTATAGATCAGAGATAAGCTTATGAATGTATAAAAAGATATGACACTGAATTTATTTTTAAAACTCAATAATTCATAATTATCTAACAACCCTCGATTACTGGGCCATATGAATTTCTCAGGTTTGGTATGGTGCTCAGAATTCCTTATCATTAGCAACACTGAAACGGTAAACTGACCACAAAGCCAATTCTGATCTTCAAATCCTTGAAAAATAGTAACTATAGTTACTAAATCAAACAAATGCACATCGGAAATCACAATCAATAGTATCAGTTATGAAACTAAAATTCTTTTTCTTTTTTTGAGAGTTTGTTATCCAGGCTTGAGAGCAATGACATGATCATAGCTCAAAGCAACCTCAACTCCGGGGCTCAAGCCATCCTTCTGCCTCAGCCTCCTGAGTAACTGAGACTACAGACGCCTGCCTGCCACAACACCCTGGTAATTTTTTGTTTCTGTTTTCCACAGTATGTTGCTCAAGCTAGTCTTGAACTCCTGACTTCAAGCAATCCTTCTGCCTTGACCTCCCCAAATGCTAGGATTACATGCATGAGTCACTGTACCCAGCCAAAACTAAAATTCTTAAATGTTCATTTGGATTAGGCAAGCACCTAATAGAATTAAATGTGGTTTTGAGTAACAAATATAATTTTTAAGAAAAAACTTATACATTAAAAAAAATAACGAGACAGCGCAGCATGCTCCAGAAGAGTCCTTTATCATACCCTGAGCCCAGGAGTTTGAGGTTGCTGCAAGCTATGATAACGCCACAGCACTCCAGCCTGGGCAACAGAGTGACACTGCCTCAAAAGTACATATATAAATAAATTCCTCTTACACATTTTGTATGAATGCCTCTTAAAAGTGCTCAAAGTATTGGCTCAGCACCTATAGCTCAGCAGTTAGGGCACCACCCACACTAGAGCTGGCGGGTTCAAACCCAGCCCAGGCCTGCCAAACAATAATGACAAGTACAACAACAACAAAAATAGCCCCGCATTGTGGCAGGTGCCTAGGCTGAGGCAAGAGAATCACTTAAGCCCAAGAGTTGAAGGTTGTTGTGAGCTGTGACGCCACAGCACTCTACCAAAGGTGGACACAGTGAGACAGATCTCCAAAAAAAAAAAAGTGTTCAAAGTGCCAATTAGGAAAGAGAAAGAAAGAAAAAGCATCCAAATCTAAAATAAAGTAATAAAACTCTCTTTACAGATGACATGATCTATATATAATATACAGAAAACCCTAAGTCAGGGCAGCACCTGTGGCTCAGTGGGTAGGGCACTGGCCCCATATACCAAGGGTGGCAGGTTCAAACCGAGCCCCAGCCAAACTGCAACAAAAAAATAGCCAGCCAGGTTGGAGTGGGCACCTGTAGTCCCAGCTACTTGAGAGGTTGAGGCAAGAGAATCACCTAAGCCCAGGAGTTGGAGGCTGCTATGAGCTGTGATGCCACAGCACTCTACCAAGGGCAATGAAGTAAGACTCTGTCTCTAAAAAAAGAAAAAAGAAAACCCTAAGGTAGTGGTTCTCAACCTTCCTAATGCTGCGAACCTTTAATACAGTCCAAAGGGGTCGCGACCCACAGGTTGAGAACCACTGCCCTAAGGACTCCACCAAAAAAACTGTTAATACTAATAAATTCATAAAGATACAGAATACAAAATATGTGAAAATCAGTTCATTTCTATACACTAACAATGAACCATCTAAAAAAGAAATTAAGAAAACAATCCTGGCTTGGCGCCTGTGGCTCAAGTGGCTAAGGCGCCAACCACATACACCTAAGGTGGTGGGTTCGAATCCAGCCCGGGCCCGCCAAACAACAATGATGGCTGCAACCAAAAAATAGCCGGGCGTTGTGGCAGGCGCCTGTGGTCCCAGCTACTTGGGAGGCTGAGGCAGGAGACTTGCTTGAGCCCAGGAGTTGGAGGTTGCTGTGAGCTGTGATGCCATGGCACTCTACTCAGGGGGACAGCTTGAGGCTCTGTCTCAAAAAAAAAAGAAAAAGAAAACAATCCTGTTTACAACAGTACCAAAAAAGAATAAAATATTAGGAATGACATTAACCAATTACACTGAAAACTGTAAAACACTGATGAAAGAAACTGAGGACAACACAAATGGAACGATATCCCCTGTTTACGGACTGGGAGAATTAACACTGTTAAAATGTCATTCTTCCCACAGCCATCTGTTCTCACCACCCATATACACAAAAAAAGGACTGCGGTGAGGTCACGGCTGTGTCAACTAGCTTGACTGTGGTAGTCAGTTCCCAGTATACATATACGCTCCAGGGTACATCTTAAACATATGTAACATATTTAAACCTTACATATTTGTAACATACTTAAATCTTAAATATAAGGCAAGAAAGTTGAGGGGAGATAAATACAACAAACAAAAATGTGCTTTATTTGGCAAAGAACCTTATGTATATTTAACTTTATTTTGTGACCGTTTAAAAAAAAAGAGTGAGAGAGACCATGAAACAGAAGTCCACGGGGACAACTCTATCAGTGAAAGCAGGGAAATACCAAAGCTTCTACGCTAAGTAGGAGCACCATTCCGAGGACAGGGAATGGGAGAGCTACTTTTGCTCCTAAAACTTTACACTGCTGTCAAATGACTTGAAGGCGCAGCAACCATTGCAGAAACATTTCTTCCACACACCTTATTCAGTAAAGCCTGGGCTGTCGCAGGCACTCAGAGTCAGTGTACAACTCTCCAGTATAACCGGTTTCAAAGATCCTCTGACTAAATTTTAATCCTGGGCTTATTTACACCCACCACTCAACATAGCATCAAGCGTCTCTCCCAAGGCCCAGCCACTTGGGCTAAAAATGAATATCATTTTTTAAATGGATCAAACAAGATACTTGACAGGTTCAATTGGCTAAAATATGTTTGCAGAATATGTACAACACATTCGGAACTAAAATAATCATTTGTCTGGAGTAGTCCCTTTGGGTTATGTAAGCCACTCCCCTCTCCCTAGGCTGACAGTCTGGCCACCATCAGACGAGTAGGTCTGAGCACCACCATCACCAGCCGTGTTCAGACTGATGGAACCTGTGAGTCCACAGGAGCTCACAGACTTGTTTCTAGGGTGGCGCCTGTGGCTCAACAGGGTAGGGCGCCAGCCCCATATGCTGGAGGTGGTGGGTTCAAACCCAGCCCCAGCCAAACAAATAAACAAAAAAAAAAGACTTGTTTCTAACTAACTCAGAAGCAAAAGACGTCCATACTGCTTCCATGATTCTGCTTCAGTATTTCTTCTGAGGTTATTTCTTTAAAATGCATCCAGGTGGGTGGCTCCTGTGGCTCAGTACATAGGACGCTGCCCCATATACCAAGGGCGGGGGGGTTTGAACCCAGCCCTGGCCAAACTGCAATAACAACAACAACAACAACAAGAGCTGGGCATTGTGGCCGGCACCTGTAGTCCCAGGTACTTGGAAGGCTGAGACAAGGAAATGGCCTAAGCCCAAGAGCTGGAGGTTGCTGTGAGCTGTGACGCTACAGGACTCTAGCGAGGGCAACAAAGTGAAACTATCTCTAAAAAAATAAAAAATAAAAATAAAAATAAAATGCATCCAGGGATTCCGTGAATTGGGGACTGAAGTTCTGTTTTGTTCATTCTCTAATGGTACATAATGGGGCAGTAACTGTCAATGAAGAATAAGAAACTGAAGTCTTCATTTACTTTAAGCCCATATTGTTTACAGCCAATACTAGGATAATTATTTTGGTTTAAAGAACGGGTAGGTCCCATTTGTAGAGCTGTTTATACAAACTATAGGCTTACATGCCCCCAGAGGGGAAACAACCCAATTTTCTGTGAAAATTTTAAAAAATAAAAATATTTTAAATAGAACAATTATTTAATGGCCCAGCACAATGGCTCACACCTGTAATCCTAGCACTCCAGGAGGCCGAGATAGGAAGATCACTTAACTGGAGAGTTTGAGATCAGCCTGAGCAAAGTGAGACCCCATCTCTACTAAGAAAACTAGCTGGGTATTGTGGTGGGCAGTTATAGTCCCAGTTACTCAGGAGGCAAGAGGATCTCCTGAGCCCAAGAATTTGAGGTTGCTGTGAGGTATGAAGCCATGGCACTCTACCAAAGGTGACAGCGTTAGACAAGAAAGGAAAAAGGAAGGAAGGGAAGGGGGAGGGGAGGGGAGAAGGGAGAGGAGAGTAAGGATTTAAAAGCAGAGGTTGTAAATGAGGTTGTATACAAGGATCGTCTTTATAACCTTATAAAAAGATGTACAAGTCCCAGGCAATTAATCATAATTTCGAGCAATTAACATTAAAGCACTATTATCAAAGGAACTTGCAACATACAGTGAAAATAGTTATAGTAGGATCTGATGTTGTAATAACTAACAGGCACATGTAAAAACTGACCAAATTCAAAGACTCATGCAGGCTGTGAACCTACCTGACAGACCAATTCCAGGAAACATGCAAGTGGCTTGCTAAGCAGAATAATTTTTAGAATATACCCCTGCTGGCATGCAATTACTGAGCACCAGTTATGTACCAGGCTCAATACTCAGTGGTGTCAGAGGACTTTTTAATTCATTTTTTGACCTCTCAAAGTTTGTTCAGACTAGGCCTCAACAAATGCACGTTGAATTAATCTGCTTTACTTATAGAGCTCTATACATTTTATTTTGGTGATTTTCTAAGGTCAAATAACAACATGCCCACTCTGGCTCAAATCTGAGCCAGGACTCTGTGCAGGGCACCCTGCCACAGCGGGCGGTGAGGGGCGGTGACCTGGGAGCCCAAGGCAGAAGTGGTAAGAGAGACAAGCAACAGGAAGGAAGAAAAGATAAAACTACTAAGAAAACAGAGTCAACAGGGCTTGGCAGCTCACTGTGTACTGTAAACAGAAACAGAGGTTTTAACTTGTATTTCCTTCCCAAAATTAGATGAAATTTTAGTTTTTAATTTAGTTTCCAGCAATATTTATTAACTTTTTTAAGTGCTTAGGATGATAGTTATTTCTGTGTCTCAACCACCCAGATCAGTGTACACAGGCGTTACAAATGTTTGTTGAATGGTCCGCCCCAGTCGCTTCCCCTTGTCTTTCCTACCTCATCCTATTCCTCTGCACATCTGTGTATATGCTTGTCTCGATGCTCCTCTGCATGTCTATACATCTTTGTCCCCTCCCATTATCCCTTCTGTTAGTGCCACAATAGTATATACTTCTGTTTCATTTATTGAATTGGAATTGATGGTCTCCATTCTTAAATATACTAAATTTAAGTAAACCATTTTAAATTTCTCTTATAGTTTTTTTTAAACTATGTGACCCTCAATTTACTAGTCTGTCTTTTTTTTTGAGAACCAGTCTCACTATGTCGCCCTCGGTGGTAGAGTGCCAAGGCATCACAGCTCACAGCAACCCCAAACTGTTGGGCTTAAGCGATTCTCCTGTCTCAGCCTCCCAAGTAGCTGGGACTACAGTCGCCTGCCACAACGCCCAGCTATTTTTGTTGTTGTTGTTGCAGTTGTCATTGTTGTTTAGCAGGCCTGGGCCAGGTTCAAACCTGCCAGCCCTGGTGTATGTGGCTGGCACCGTAACCAGTGAGGTATGGGCAACGAGCCTCAATTTACTATTCTTTAAAGATGACTTTGAGGTCCCAGCACAGTGGCTTACACCTGTAATCCTAGCACTCTGGGAGGCCAAGGCAGGTGGACTGCCTGACCTCACAAGTTAGAATTCAAGTTGGAGATCAGCCTGAGCCAGAGCAAGATGTCGTCTCTCAAAATAGCCGGGCATTGCGGCCAGAGCCTGTAGTCCCAGCTATTTGGGAGGCTGAGGCAAGAGGATCACCTGAACTCTGGAGTTTGAGGTTGCTGTGAGCTACAACGCCACAGCACTCCACCAAGGGTGACAATGTGAGACTCTTGTCTCAAAAAATAAATAAAATAAAGATCACTTTGAAAAGGAAAACCATCACTCAATCTAAAAGGGAAAAAAAAGGAGTCTAACAGATTTTTGTGTTGGGGAAATATTTAAATTGGAGGATACTGGAAAAGAGGAAAAAATCCTAATCACTAATCAGGAAAAAAAAAAGAAACATAAAAAATTAAAAGTTCCCCAATTTTAAGCAGATCTCTAATGAGGCTATTGGGGGGAAATGTAAAGTTTGCTAAATTCAACGTTTACTTTTTTTCATTATCCAGATCTCTAGAGTGTAGCTGAAAATGTCACACTTGGGTATCTTCTTTCAGTTCTGAACACCTTAAATCACTTATTCCTACTTTACTTATTTTTAAATGTTTAAACTTTGTGTTACATTTGTACTCAGGAGAAAAATGACCCTTGTTCCTTTTCAGTACTTGCGTGAGGTTTGCAATCAATGAAGATAAAGAAGCCTTCTGGCTCTCAGTTGTAAAGTAGCAATCCTCTTTCAACTTCCTTTACAGTTGCTGTTAATACCTCAACTCCGCAATCACTCAACAAGAATTTACAAAATGCAAGAATTTACAGCGGCAGAAATGATGATATCATAATCATAATTCATAGTATTCAAGGTGCTTCTTCCCTCTATGAGATGGTGTTATGCTCCTACTCACGTTATTTCTGATCACTAATTGAAAATCTACTCAAAAGAAATAACGTGGATGCCTACCTCCTAATTTTGTATAAAATGTAATTTTTATCAACAGAAGTCGACCAAAAGGTGGCTTTAACAAGAGTACTAACATCCAAATATCAGATGCTGAGGATACAGGAAACCTGAAAGTTTCTGCGAATGCTCAAGGAACCCACATGTCTCACAGAAGAAAATGGTCCTAACAAGCTTGTAACCAGTGCACGGAAGAGTGGGGGCATCCTCCCAATTCAGACCAGCTGAATGGGAGTCGCGATGCGAGATCTACTTACATTCAGGAGAAAGAAAGCACATCACAGGACGAGGAGTCACGGGGCATCTGCAGCACCAGAGACACTTGGCAGGTGGGCTCAGGCACAAAAGAGCCACACGTTGCCATTCTCCCACCGGACAGAGAAATCTGAATAGCAGCCCCCTACAAGAGCCTGTCTTAGAAAGGGTGGCAAAGGCAACCAGCACAGGGGTACAAAAGTTCCTGGTCGCTAGAAGTTGGCAAGACCCAGATTCTGTGAAAATGGCACACAGAGCGTGCGTGGTGCCCTGCGCACATCCTACCCGGGCAGGGAAGACCGACAACGGTGCACAGACCCCTACGGAGAACACAGCGCGCCCCACCCCCGCCCCGGGGCGAGCGCCGCAGTCCGGCTACCGGGGAACCGGGTCCGCGCCAACCCGGAGGGCGACAGCGGGCTCGACAGCGGGCTCAACCGCGGCCCCGAGCAGAACCTCAGGGGCCTCCTTCCGGGCGCGGAGAGGCCGAAACGCGCCCAGCCGCTCGTCCCCCGTGCCCCGCGGAGCGCACAGAGCTCACCTGGCAGAAGCAGCGCTGCGCCGCGGTCCCCGGAGCCTGCTGTCCGCCCTGGCCCGACGCGAGCAGACATACTGCGCCCAGCAGGCCGCCCAGGAAGCCCCAGCCGCGGCCCATAGCCGCCGGCAGCTCGTCGCCCCGCGCCCCGGCGCTCCCAGCTCCCGGCGCAGGCCGGGCGCCCTCAGATGAAGCCCGCGCGGGGCGCCCCACCCCGGGGCCGCCCCCAGGCCCGCCCCCGGTCCCTCCGCCCCTCGCCGGCGCCTCCCCGGCGCAGCCTGCGGACGTGCTCCCGGCCTCGAGCCCGCTTCCTGCCCGGCGCGTGAGGCTGACGCACCGCCCGCCCGCTCGGCCCCGCCCACCCACTCGGCCCCGCCCACCCGCTCGGCCCCGCCCACCCGGCGCCCTCCGCCTCCGCCCCAGCGCGGCCCCGGGTCCTTCCTCGCCCCAGATCGGGGACCTGAGCCCGAGGGGTCTGCGTTCCCTTCCCGGCCCGCTCACTTCCCGCTAGTCCTTCCGTGTCTCAGTGCGGGGAAACCCGACAGTAAGAATTCCGAGTCCACACTGTCCCCGACGGTGTTAAGCGGAAAGGGATACTGGAGACCATCTAGACCGGGCTGCACGTGCCATTTACACACAGCCACATCAACAGAGCAAGAAGAAGCAGGCGAAAGTTATTTAAAAGTGTATTTAACCCGGTATGTGCAAAATATAATCAATAGTAAATTCATTCATAAGCTATTTTACTCTTTTGATTTTGGAAGTCCGGTGTGTGTTTTATATGTACGAGGCACGTGTAGTCCATGTGGTTGGCAAGTGCTCACTGTGTGGACCCGCGAGACCACCCTCTCCTCACATGGAGTGACCAGGCCCAGGGAGGTGAGATTTGCGATTGGAATTGGCATGGCAAAGATTGGAAGCTGGGGAGTGATAGATGCCCCAGGTCCTCTGATTCCCGGTCCTGGCCGTGAGACTAGTCTATCAGGTTGGGTTGGGGGGTTCTGGTTTTTAAGAAGACATTTTCAAGGTGAAACTGGAAGCTTTCCATCGTATTGCATATCGAAAGTTAAAATGTTTTAAATGATCTCTTTTGACCGGGTACAGTGGCTCGTGCCTGTGTTCCTTGCTCTCTGGAAGGCCTAGATGAGTGAATTGCCTCAGCTCTGGAGTTCCAGACCAGCCTAAACAAGAGCCAGAACCTGCCTCTAAAAAATACCTGGCATCGTGGTGGCACCTGTAGTCCCAGCTACCAGGGAGGCTAACACAAGAGGATAACTGGAGCCCAGGAGTTTAAGGTTGCTGTGAACTGTGACACCATGGCACTCCACCCAGTGTGACAAGTGAGACTCTGTCTCAAGAAAAAAAAAATACAGTATCACAAGGTGAGACTTAAACTCACTTCAAAGCCTATAGTTCTGTTCATCACTGCCAAATGGATTGACATGTAGTAAAAACTCAACAACCCATCTGAGATTCTGGTGGACCTAAGAAGCTCTGGTTCTAATGTCTCCGACATGGCCCATGTATGTATCAGTATGATATCCCTCCTTACCTGGAAAGGTCTTTTTCATACTTATTTATAGGCGCTACCCTTCCCAGAGCCAGACCCAGCTCATGTGCTCCCTCTGCTAAGGGGACTTCCTGGTTTCCTCTTCACCCAGTTCCAGTCTCTATCTGAATAGATTTACTCAATAAGTTTACTCTGTGCCAGCCTGGGCTTGACACTGGAGATGTAAAGACGTGTAAGGCCCAGTCCCTGCATATGGAGGGACACCTATGGAATTCTATGTAATTTTCAAAAAGAGGTTGGACAAATAATACTCATGTGTGTATTAGGGTACAATGTAATGTTTTGATCAAAATATACATTGTAGAAAGATTAAATCAGGCTAATTAACATACCCATCACCTCACCAACTTCTTTTTATGGTGGGAGTTTAAAAAATATTCTTTCCGCAGTTTTACAATTAGCAATATGTTGTTACTAACTACAGTCACTTCTTCCTCCTGTCTAACTGAACTTTGTACCCTTTGACCAGCATCTCCCCCTTCCCCAGCCTCTGGTAACCACTTTCCCACTCAGTTTCTATGAGATCTACTCTTTTAGATTCTGAATATAAATAAGATAATAGTGTTTGTCTCAGTGTGCCTGGCTTACTTCATAGCACAGTGTCCTCCAGGGCCATCCATTTGGTTGTGAATGACAAAATTTCCTTCTTTTTAAAAGGCTATTATATTGTATATGTATATACTATTTTTTTTTTTTTGAGGCAGTGTCTTGCCATCACCCAGACTAGAGTGCTGTGTGTCAGCCTAGCTCATAGCAACCTCCGATTCCTGGGTTCAAGTGATCCTCTGGCCTCAGCCTCCCCAGGAGCTGGGACTACAGGTGCCCCGCCACAATACCCTTCATCTGTTGATGGACATTTAGGTTGCTTCCATGTCTTGGCTATTGTGAGTAATCCTGAAATGAACATGGATTTATAAGGAGCTCAATAGCATGAAAACAAATAGCCTCATTTAAAAACGGGCAAAAGTTCGGAACAGACATTTTTGAAAAGAAGACATACGAATGGCCAAGAGATGTATGAAAAAATGCTCAACATCTGTAATCATCGGGAAGATGCAAATTAAAACTACAATGAGCTATCATGTCACAGCAGTTAGAATTACTATTATCAAAAAGATGAATGATAAGTATTGGAAAGGATGTAGAGAAATGGGAACCCTGGTACACTATTGGTGGAAATGTACATTAGCACAACCATTTTGGAAAATACTACGGAGGTTCCTGAAAAACCTAAAAATAAAATTACCACATAATCCAATAATCCTTCTTCTAGGTATGCACTCCAGTGAAGTGACATTGGATGGTGGAGAGCTGCACTCATGTGTTCATTCCAGTATTAGAATGTCATCTTTCCAGACATGTTCTACTTCATGGATCTATCACTGAATTATAAACTCTTTAAACTTCTTCCACAAGGGATGTGTTTCAGACATCCCCGAGACTCCCAGGGATCATAACAAGGAACATGCGTACACATGTTTGTGGAATGAATGAAAATCTTTCATATGGTCACAGTACTAATAACTAAGGATTAGGCCATCAGAAATGAGAGCTAGAGTAAGAAGGAAGGAAACTAAATGAGTAAAGCCTAGGATTTCAGAAGGAAGCAAGCTGAACAGGAAGCAGCTTAGCAGTTCACTCGGAGGCCAGAGCCTGGAACCCAGAAGAACTCCCATGAGGGAAGATCTTTTCTATAATACTCAAAGTCTTTTTTTTTTTTTTTAAGACGGAGCCTCCAGCTATCCCCCTGGGTAGAGTGCCATGGCATCACAGCTCACAGCAACCTCCAACTCCTGGGCTCAAGTGAGTCTCCTGCCTCCGCCTCCCAAGTAGCTGGGACCACAGGCGCCC
>CAUYQV010024682.1:0-59191 GCA_963574575.1 Galagoides demidoff | reverse complement strand
GTAGATGAGCTAATACATGGTGGGGGGTAGGAGAATGGAGGAGTGGGGAGAGGGGAGGAGGGAAGGTTGGGGGATGAGGGTGTATGACATACCTCTTGGGGGAGGGACATAATTATAAGATGGAAATTACCTAATAAATGCAGCCAGTATAACCTAATTATTTGTACTTTCAATGAATCCCAATGAAAAAAAAAATAAAAGAAAAATAAAATTCATTCTTGTTAAAATGAGTTAGAATATGGCCATACCTAGACTAGTAAAGCTTATTGTTACAGATTTGGTATTTGACAACAAACTCTGGCCACAACTTCCCCCTGCCAGCAAAAATGTTGGGTAATAATGTGAACAGCATCTCATGGATCACTTGGATCCAGCTACTTCAAAAGGAGTTCCTCTGGGCCCTCTGAAGCCCATCAATAGGCTAGTTTCCACCCACAAACGTCCGGAGTCACATACAGTTGAATGAAAAGATGCATGAGTTTCAAGAGAGGAACACATTTTGAAGTCAGGGTTCTAGTCTGGCTATGCCATCGTTAGGATACAACCCCTCACCTGTGACACCTCCACGTAAGTGTGCAAACACCTAGAAGCAGATCCTGGACTGACAAGGAAGTTGCTGAGCGTTGTGAGGCTGAGCAGATGTGGCCTCTGTGAAAGGAGGAGGCGGTCTCTTGCTAACTCCTCTTGAAAGCTGCTGAATCACCCCTGAGAGATTTTGTGCTGTGATGGTTTCTCAGATACCCTGACATTGCTTTTGATCTTTGCAGGCTTGAGTTACTTTGCTCACAGGTATGGGTAAGTCACTCTTCAGCATCTAAATTGTCTGCTTATATACTAGGAGAATAGAAACCTTTCCCGTTTGTTCACTGACTTCTGAGGATGTCCAATTTCTTCCCAAAGTCCCAGAAATAGACTCATGCTTTATTTCCCTAAGACCTTGATTCCCATAAGAGTAACACTTGTTTAACTCCATTTCTATCAATTTTTTCTCTTCTTTGCTCCCCTTATACCGCCTAGGTCCACTCCTAAAACTCAGTTCCTATGACTGCAGAGTTCCCACTACCTTTCATGGGCTCTCCTCAGGTTACCTGGTGGCTTTAGGTTATGGCTGCTACCATTGGTTCATTCCACTATATGCACATTCAGGTAGACATATGACAGGAGTCGTACCAGATCAAGACTGACACAGCTATCAGCACAGATGTGGGACTCTAGGCTGCATAGCACAGACTCATGTAGAACCCAAGGAGAGAACTGGACTGATCAAGGGGATAGTTTTGATGCGGGCAGGGGTTGATTTCTGAGCGCTTGGCAGTTAAGAGGAATTTCATATTTGATGAAATAGGCAGAACTGTTGAAATACTTGAGCAAGGGGGTAAAAGGATGAAAGCAAAGCTCTGAAAAGACTAGTCTGGCTATGGTGGCATGCCCCATGACTCAGAGACAGAGAGACTGCATTTAAGATGGTTTTACAGCAACAACGGAATAAAAATCCACGGGCCAACTTTATGGGAATGGACAGAAAGAGGAAAAACAAAGAAATTAAAAGAAAAATGAGTAAGAGATGGCATCAGAATTTATATGCTTAACAGCTGGGAAAAAATGGATAAGTGTAGTTGAAAATCCAGATGTTCTCAAATACATAGTCAATATTTTATTGTTAGCTGAGCCACACAGATAAACTGTAAAAGTGTTTTTTTTTTTCTGATGGCCGATAGCTATTTTGTAGACACAAGCCTGCTATGTAAACTCAAGAGTCAACAACGTTTCAGAAGAAGATAATAAATTTCGATAGGTTCAGGAGCTGGTTATTGGTAATACTAAGTTGTAAGAATAGTTTGGATAGAGATCTAAATCAACTTAGAAACTTTCCAGCATGAACAGTCATGGAATTACTTGCTTGCCCCAGCTCGTCTGGAAGTAATATATGGTGGGCCATTAACAAAGAATGCGAGTTTTATTTATTATTATTCTGACTTGAAGAGAGGGTAGGCTGGTAGGTCTTACTTTTCTGTTTCTTGAAAGGCAGAATTTGTTTAGAGACAGATGATATATTACGTTTTATATAATAGTATGTTGTAGACAAAGCAGCTATTCTGATGTCAGGCCAACTTGGGCACCAATTTCTTCTGAGCTGTTTAGCAACTATGTAACTTGTGCAGTCACTTCACCTGTGAGGTGGTCCATTTCTTATTTGCAAATCAGGGATAATAGAACATAATTCATGAGTCTGCAATAAATAAATTTGATGAAATGGCAGATGCATGGAAGGCACTCAGTAAATGCTAGTTCCTTTCATTGAAAGACGTCGAGAAAAGTTCATTTGCTTAGCCAAGTACGAGAAGGGTTATTTTGATTAAATCTTAGGGGACTAGTCCTGAATTTATTGGGTGTTGGAAAAATGTATGTGTAACCAATGCCACCTGACTCTTACCAAATTAGTATAGGGTGCTGACTCTAGTAGACAAGCAAGGACAAAGAGATGATGTGAAAAATCCACTTCTCTTAAAGAAAAAGTGAGAACCTAATCAAGGGAGTCAACCGAAAGAGTGAATTATAATTCTACCCAAGTTTGGGCAGATTTATTTCCATTTCTGAAGGAAAGTAATTGTATCAGGGAATAGACAGAAGGGTCAACAATACAAAGATGAAGAAGGGACCAAATCATAGTAATGGGACAATAAATCCAGAGCTCTGAGGAAGCCAGAAACTAAAAATCAACCAAAGTAATGCGTCTGACTCTGGAAGCAGATATTATTGAGGATAGATGGCAAATCCTCCACACAGTGGGAGTGATCGTGTCTTTTGCTGCATAGGAAATGCTGATTTAGTATTTGGGAGATTTTTATTAAGAAATTTAATCTAAGTTTGGGGGAAAACAAGGACAAGTGATTAATAATCAAACTGAAGGATGAAGAAAGGGACAAAGCAAGTTTGAATAAAGGAAGAAAAATGAGGCAGGAACTTATTTAAGGAAGCAAGGCTAAATTATGACCTTCAAGCCTGCATAAGTAGCTCTAAACAAGAATAGCAATTAGTGAGGCAATGGCCTAGTATTTAGAAAACCAATAACTTTTCTTCTGTGTTTATTATATATATATATATATACCAGCACAATAATATAAAATAATTAATTGTTAAAACTGAATGAGTTTTATCTTAAAGTAAGGATAAAAATAAGCTAAATAGCTCATGCATATATGTATAGAGAGTGTCATTTAATTTGTTCATGAATCTAGGTTGAGAGAAAGAAAAAAAAAAGAACAACACTAAATGACCATGGGAAATTTGTAGAAAACTAAAGAGGTGAAACCTAAGAGGAACAGAGAAGGTTGTGAAGTGATTTAAGAAATAATAATTTGTTGAAGACTTTTTAAGGTTAAGATGAGATCCCTGATGTACAGATGAAAGGAGGAAGTCCACCTCACCTCTGAGAAAGGCCAACAAGTGGAAGAGATTGACTCTGAACATTTTATGGAAAATAGCACAATTCGGTATTCCTTGAAAGCTGAGACCATGTGACTTTACATGCAACCATATGTGTTTGAAGGAAATTGAAACGTAGAAGTTGAAACGGAAAGGAGATGCTATGGCGTATAGGAAATAGCAGTTCACCGTTATCTGAATAATGCTTTTTGTGATGCCAGCTACAAAATCAAGCCAAGTCTTAAGAACTCAACTGTTTGATACAGGTATTGCACATCCTTGCCTCATGCTATTGGTATGTTTCTTTTTTCTACTTTTCATTCGCTTGAGACTAAACGGATTAAGGGGACCACTAACTAGACAAATACTTGTGGAATTGTCCACGCATAGAGTGTGACATCTGTGATAAGGTTATTTTGAGAATTTAAACATGTAATTAGTAGGGGAAAAATATGCAAGATGCTAGGAAGTTGATCATGAGTGGACAGTGGACGTAGTGAAGGCTGAATGAGAATGGCCGTCAATATCCGCCTAGGTCATGCCTGGGAGGCACATTGAGCCACAGCACACAGACCAACTTCTGCCCCTTCACACTCTCATCCCAGCCTTATCCAGCCTTCTTCTGAGATTTGATGGCCTGACCCACGCACAGGCAGATAGAAGGTCATGGGGAACCTCCCATGGAAACGGGAAAACCTCTCTCAGTAATCAAGAATTGACTTCAGAAATCAGAATACATTTCTAGCTCACAACGTATATGGATATTAACCTAATTTGAGACCAAACCCACCAAAGAATTTGGCTGTAATCATCTCATACATCTAAGAGATGTATGGATGGACAATAGAGGTTTTGTGATGGACAATAAAACACCATATTGCACAGCCCTGAGGAGAGCAAAGGAAATGGTTAGTATGAAAAACAAAAGCTGCGTGATCTTCAAAGGGAGCCACAACAACCCTCCACAGACTCCGGAGCTGTGCTTGTGGTTTAATGGCTTGTTTATGATGTCACGTAGTCATGTTGACTCTGCCCACAGTCAGTTACTGTCATTATACAGAGAAATTCAGCAAATGAATTCTTCCCAGTGGAGAAGCAGACTTCCTTGCTCGAGAGGGTAGTCGTTTGCTTGTCATCAAGTTACTGAAACCAATCATTATTTTCAGGGACTTTCAGGAAATTATTTAGGAATCCCCTGTCCCTAGGCAGACAGACCTGAAGCTTCCAGCTGACCTTCACAGCTTCTGCCATTAGGGCAGTAAATCTCCCCTGAAGGCAGACAGCACTTGGGTAATTTCAGAGAGGGCAAAGGAACAGAATTATAGGTTGTTGGGAAAGGGTTGAAAGATTAGACCTCTGGAGGAAAAAAATAAAATGAATCATGGCGAAGAGTAACTACTTCATAAGGTCAAAGTTTAAATGTCTGTAATCAGTGTTTTAGTTTGACTTGCTGCTGGGATAATTAATGTTCTCAGGTCTTAGATTAATTGAAAATAAAACATTACATTTAGAACAGAAGAAATTTATTTCAAGAAACAAAAAGGATATTCATTTACAAACCTACCCATCAGTCACTGAACACATGAAGATACCTACAAATGATCTAATTTTACTTTTCTGCAATGAGTAATTTCCTCCTTTTTTAATTAATTATAGAAAGAAACAAAAGATTACTTTAGAGCAAGAATGGTGAAATAATATTCGGGTAGATCCTCAACTTTTTTTTGGATGTCTCTTTCTGCTTATAGCTTAATTTGTTTGCTGTCTAAAGCTTTCATTTAAAGAGCCACGGAAGATTTTAAAAGAAATTAGAGGCCTCTGATCCTACTGTCTAGGTAGGTGGGTGGGTGTAGACCCTGAGCTTGAGGCAACATTGCAGGAGCCTGTGTCATGTGCTGTCTTGTGCACACATGGCTAAGCTCACTGAGGAGTGCATTAAATCGCTTTTGTACTTAGCAGCAGGTAAGCCTGCATAGAATATTTAACAATCCATATAGATTTCATATATTTCAATATATTTCATATATTTCTGGTCTTTAAAAAAATAATGCAATGCCCAATAATTGGAGAGCAAGTGTATAAATATTCCTGATGGTTATGTCGGGAAACAGAATTCTCTGTAGTCTGCCAAAAACACGGGTGTACTTGGATCCTAGTTGTGTCTATTAGTCTGATTGAGTTGTACTGGGCAGAAGATAGAGTTAGCAGTAATGCTTAGGGAAGGGAAACTTTCAAAAGTCCAAATTTTTCAGATATTGCATTTGGAATTCTGTGCTTGTAATCAATTTGATGCTGTATGAATAAAAAGTATGAAGCAGAAATAAAGTAGAAATACATGACAAAGGAAGAAGTTGGTGGATCATAGGGGCGCTTAGAAACATTGGTTGACACTGTCAACTCTCATTGAGAATGAATGGGTTTAACTAAAAAGCAGGGGATCCCTTTGTGGGTGGCTGATCTCAAACAGTTCTACTCACAAGGATGTTTTGCTGCACATGGAAGAGGTGGCTCTACTCGATTCTGGGACTTCAGGCAAATAATTCTGCAACTCTGACTCAGTCTCCCCATCATCAAACTTTTCAGAGCAGTCCTGCCTTTCACGTGTCACGTGTGCAGTAAAAGGGGAATCTTTCATCACGACTCTCTAAGGTGCTGTGATTGCTCCTTCCAGGCCAGGAAAGCTGTAGAAGTGTGTGGCCTTGACCTTGGTGAAGCTAGTTGCCCCCGTAACAGCCTTGGGTTCTAATGAGATCTCTCTGGACACAGTGTCTGGTATGTCACCAAGACTGGGCGGATGGAATCAGAAGCCATTTATACAGATAAAACTAAAAACAAAAACAAAAACAAAATCCAAAAAACAAAACAAAAGCCTGCACCCAAAAGCAAAACAAAACAAAAACTGTAATTTCTGTCAGCTAATTTTGTTGCACATCGTGAAATATGTTTTTCTTTTCTCCATTGTTGCTGTCTCACTTTGGTTCTCTGCCTTACTGGTCACACTTTTCCTATAAGGAAGCTCTGTGGCATCTCCGTCTTTAAGGGCTAGTGACCGAAGCAGAATGTTTTGGGGGAGGGCACAGATAAGAGCTGTCTATTTCCTTGTGTGAAGACTCACCTCTGAAGACTCTGGGAGAGCAGTCTCTCAAACCCAGCTGTGATGAAATAGCCAGGTAATCTCAGTGACCTCAGCATGCCCATACACTAAATCATTGCTTGAATGTGCCCCATCGGCAGAACTTGGTAGTAAAGTTTTGTTGGCTGGGGCTCTGCATGTGTTTCTCACTCCACTCCAGATCTTAACTTCATCTTGTTATTATAATAACCTTCCAAAGCAAGCCGTACCTTCTAAGAATCTAACAGATCTCTGGCTCTGAGTGACTTGATCAACTTACAAGTTATGAAGCGTGCGGAGTTAAGCTCTCTATGCTTATTAGAGCTAATTGTACATGGATGTCTTCTGTGTGTGGTGCCCGCAGCCCTATGCCAGGCAGGGGATGATATGTAAATCCTTTGATAACATGATCATAAAAGATTTAAAAGTAATTAAAATGACTGTCCATGACAATCAGTTTATCAACAACACTGAAGGAAGCTTGCTTTCTTAAAGGCATAGTCCCGTGTGGGCAAAACTTGCAAACACCTGCTGTTTAAGATCTGCTGGAGTGGGTAAATTCTCCCTCCTCTCAGAACAGTGGATAATGTCATTTTTCTAGTGTGGGTTTTTAATTACAGCGAGGCTGCTCAGTGAGCCCCAATGACCTCACTGCCAGCTCTTTCCCATTAATTTTGAAGTTGTAACCCAAATCAAGACCTGTTTCTATGTGACCCTGAGGTTACTTAAGTTTCCCATCTGTGTTTAAGTAAATAATTGTGATCCATGATTTCCCTCTGGAACCCTCAGAGTACGGCAATTACATGAAATTTGCTTGGCTCTTTCATGCATGCCCAGAGTTAGAGAGAAATGCGTAAAGTGCTTGGAATAATAATTCCTAAGCTATGCCCGAGCCCCTCAATAGTTGTGTGTTTCCTCTCTGATCCATCAGTATTCCCACTGTCACTTTTAAGTGCACATTCTAGTACCAAGAAGATGCTGGAAATGGAGGGTATATTTTTTAAGCCACAGGAAAGAAGTGATTTCTATTCTTTCCTGTTGAGTTGAAACCATATATTTTCTCTGTGTATAAAAGCTAGCACTTGGGGCAATGTTTTCTTGTTTAACTTTTTTTGGGGGGGCTGAAAAAAATGTATTGATTTTTCTAAAGTAAACTAAATGTGGTTGGCTCAGGAGACAGGCTGAATCTTGGAAGTGAGTTAAATAAAGTGTTATGTCTGAGTATCCATTCTCAATAGCTCTTAAGGAAAGGCAATACATGATCAATAATGATGTACTGTCTGCTTCTTCTAAAAACCAAACCCTCCACATAGGGAATGCATAGTTTTCTGAGAAATCAATGGGCATTAATTTTAGAGAACCACAAATCAAATTTATAACAAGTGGAGCGAAACAAAAATCTTGACACATCAACTGGATAGAAATAGGATAAATGTTTAATTATGCAGCCTATTGTGTTACCTTGTAGAAATTCTAGACAGGCTTGCATATAAATAGCTCTACCGAGTTTTCTGATGACTAAATAATAAGCTGATGCTGTAAAGTCTAACAATTTAAGAAATGACAAAACACGGTAAAGTATAAAATAGGCAATTAAGTAGAAAGGCTCGAAATTTGTAACAATAACAACAACAAAAAAAAACTCTGTCAAATCTCCACTATGCAACTTAATAACTATTAGACATTGAGTAAGCTCTTTAATATCGCTGAAATTTAGTTTCTTCATTAATGAAATAGAGATCCCAATATTTTACTCAGGTCACAAGGTTACTGTGAAGAGGAGCGAAATATTTATGATCATGTATTATAAATCATAATGGGCAATGCAAATGCTATTCCAACAATATTTACTATGTGGCAAAAATTCTTTAAGCCTTATGACCTTTACTGTCACTTTAAACATCTCACTGGGGTGCTGCTGTGGAAGCTCACATTTTTAGTTTTCTTCATGGGTATTTATGCCCATAATTTGGATCATAGTCCACAGAAGGGTCCTGGTGACTAATGATCCTAGCAGCTTAATTTCTCATAGCAGAAAGAGTTAAGAAAGCAAGCTTTTCGACACATGTATTCTTTTGAAGAACGAGTCAAAACTGGGAACTACTAAATGCACTCATGTGGCTAGATCTCAAGGCAGCACAATAGAAAGCCCGGCAGACGGAGGTTGACAGCGTCTTTCATGCTCTGCCATTAATTTGCTGTTCCGCTTCCCTTCTGATTCCAGTTACCTGCAAAGCCTGATGGCAACAGGGGACCACAATTATGGAAAGGCTCTTTAGGAGTAATCTATGAGGGAAGGAGTGAAGGGGAAAGTCAGCAGGAGTGTGGCCTGGGTGACATGGAGCCTCGTCAGGATCCACGGGCGCCTCTGGCATGAACCACTGAGAGTGCTCGCCCTCTGGAAGACAGAGGGCAGGAGAGGCATAAGAAGGGGCAGGTGTGAGCCCTCAGCAGGCGACGCTCTGCGGTGACATGCACAGGCCCAAGTACAGAGGACGGCGCCTGGGACAACTGGCCATGAATTTTCTTATAAAAAGCCTTCTCTCTAATGGAAAGTCAGGTAAGTGTGTATTATAAACAAAATTACTCCCTGAAACTTACTCTCTCCTCCTTGTATCATCTTTGTTGAGCCAGGAGGACTTGCCCTTGAAACCTGGTAAGTCAGTCTATCTTCCTCATGTGCGTCTACTCAGACGTCATTCCAGTAACAATCTCACCCTGCCTCATAGGATAGATGCCAAGGAAAAGTCTACACTGAAAAAAAAAAAAATCCCACAGAGGTGATTTAAACTGCTTTGACAACGCCTCAGTTGTGTTACCTTCACGTTATCAATTTCCTGTAAATACCAGATTTGCTCTCTGATGGCCCAGGGTCTGCAGGAGGAAAGCCATCATGAAAAGCTAGGTATTAAACATTTAATTATGTAAATTTTAAACCAAAACATGTAATCAATAGTTGAGAAAAACTTAGAGTATCCTTTCTCAAATAAAGTCCTTCTCTCCTAGAAAGATTTCCAGAATAAAGATTTTTGAAGCTAAGTAACTTATGTTTGAAATGCGCTTTGTATTCCACTCCCATCTGGATGCTTCATTACAAACAGTTTACATAAATACATTACTTGTTTGGTGCTGTTGCCCGCCCTCCACTTGCATTGAGTCTGGCGAGTGTAGGTGTCCGCACTGGTCACTTGTGTCACTAACACCAAGCGCAGAGCCTGGCTCATCTTAGCTCTCAGTTATTTGTTAAAAAAAAGATTTGTGAACATGTTGCAGCTTTGAAAATTTTTATTTAGTGTGTTGATCCATAGTTTAATGTGTTAATCCTGTGTTTCCCAAACGAGTTTATCCACAGGAAACTTCTCCCTCGCCCCCACCCACACAGATCTTCCATCTGGAATATATTTTGGGAAATACTATCTCAGAGTAAGACAAAACAGTTTGGTAGAGGTTGGCATGTAGTCTCTATCTAGATGGCCACTGTGGTGGTGATTTGCCTTCTGCCCTTTCCCAAATCCATTCTCTCCCCTCCTCGATCGATCCTGACCTCTACAGGTCACATTTTCTGGGTTCCGTCGCCCTCTGGTTTCTGGTTGGATTTAGCCAATGTGAGGCAATGCAAGAGACAGAAAGGTAGGCAGAGAGAGAAGTCAGAGAATGTCTTTTCCACTATGTTTGGAACTAAAATTCTAGAGGTGGCTACATCTCTCTCTCATGATCATTCCTCCTCCCCAGTGGACTCCTGTCCTCTGAACTCTCCGAGGCTGCAATAACATGAACCTTCCCTTCCCCTGTCAGATCTCTGGGTGGTAATAACTTCCCCTGGTATTATCTTTGTGATTCTCAACTTTGACTATGAGTTTCCTCAATCACAACAAAACCTCTGAAAAGAGTCTTTTCATTGCATTTTCCCCAGAAACCCCATTTTCTGTGGGGCTCCTGACCACCACAGCTGTGGCCGCTTCAGTCTGGAGTGAACTGCCAAGTGGAACTTGAACTCCTTCCTGGCAGAGTCAGAGCTTCACATAGTACTTTTGCTATTTTGATCAAAGTTTCATGAATTCTCAGAATTTCATCCACACCCATAGTGGTTAGTACAGAAATAAACCCCAGGACCAAAGTAAAGTACACTTATGAGTTATCCATCTTTCTAGCTTGTAGTTGGGAGGTGAACTCTGGGCTTGATAGTTTTAATCTATTCGTCACACAAATTTTCAGCTTCAAAGAAAATAGGAACTTACTCCTTAGGGCCATCAATCCTCATCTTTGCCATAGTTCAGGACACTGTGGGTACTCTGTGCACATTAATTCAATTCACATATTCATTTAGATGATGGCCACAGCTGCTGAGAGTAGACAAAGTAGAGGCCCCATCCATTAGCTACAGATGAAAGGATAACAGGCAGCAGCACTGTGAACAAAGGCAAAGAGGGATGCATCGTGAAGAATCCCCAGGCATAATGTTTAGCATCCTTTTATGTGATACGGAGACTGTACAAACATACTTGCTTTCTTATCATTATAGACTTGTCAATAACTAGGATCTGTCCAGTGGTGGTAAAATAATACTGACTATTACCTAATAATATCTAAGAGCCCTGTAGATGGGGTTGGTTGTGTCACTGCATGGAGTGTTGGTTTGTAACTAGCTTTAGTAGGCTGAGTTGCCTTGGGAATCAATGGAGATGAGATATAGCAAACCAAATCAAATAAAATTCATGCTGTAAAATAAAATTCCCTAAAATGTGTGAAGAGAAAACTCCTATTTGATGATGGGGTTAAAGAAGTCTGAGGCCTTATAGAGATCCCCAGTGGATACCATGGACAGTCAGAGAAGGGGAGCTACAGACAGATTTGTCCTATTAGCCAGTGTCCTGAATGGGTCAGTAACAAACTGCTATGTGGCACCTCAGAGGGCCTTTCCAGCAGCACCAGTATAAACACTTGACTGTCAATTAAAGTGGGTCTTTTCTCCTTCCTTCCTTCCCTCTTTTTTTTCTTTCTCTCTCCCTCTTTTTTTTTTTTTATACAGACTCTCCCTCTGTCACCCTGGGTAGAGTGCCATAGCATCATAGCTGACAGCAACCTCAAACTCTTGGGCTTAGGTTATCCTCTTGCCTCAGCCTCCCAAGTAGCTAGGACTACAGGC
The DNA here is from genome assembly GCA_963574575.1 of Galagoides demidoff. Taxonomy (NCBI): domain Eukaryota; kingdom Metazoa; phylum Chordata; class Mammalia; order Primates; family Galagidae; genus Galagoides; species Galagoides demidoff. Next base: position 47,507 of record CAUYQV010024682.1, on the reverse strand, counting down.
ACCTGCCAGGATGCCCAGCCAGTTTTTCTATTTTTAGTGGAGATGGGGGTCTTGCTGTTGTCTCAAGCTCAGGCAATCCCCTGGCCTCAGCCTCCCTGAGTGCTAGTTACTGGCCAGGCCAGACCATGCCGGGCCAGAGTTGTTCTTTTCTATCAGAGATTCTGAGAGAAATCAAGCCATTGTAATGACTACCTTTGTTCTGAGCTCTTTTATTTACTGTATTATCCTTGCCCATTTCTTCTTGGCATAGTTTCCATCACCTTGAAAATTATTTTGCAGGATGAAATAGTTACTGTCTAGCTGTGTGGGTCCTTGATATTGGTTGTGTGTTTCCCTTCTGTGAAACTGGTTCAAAGGATTTCAGGCTAAACCTGCTTGGGCAGCTAAACTTACGATGAAAATAATAATAACCCAGTTCTCTTGGTTTTACTTATAATTATTTATTTTAATAATCCTGTTTATATGCTTATCTTCTTCTCAAAGTATTAGTTCCTTGAAAGCCTGTCTGTAATCTTTATCTTGTCCTAGGAGCTGACTCGTCTCAGGATGACTCACAGTGGAAACGACCCGGCTCCCAGGGAAATCTTGAAATCTGGCTTTTTATCTCCATCAGAAAAATGATATCAGAATGCACGAATGTATTTCTCAAAGTCTGAGTTGTTCAGCCTAACCTCCATGTGAAGGTATCAGTGGTCAAGGTGAAGCTTCATCTGTCCTGGCCCAGATGTTCACTCCTCCGGAGGGAGTTTAGCACATGGGGGGGGGGGTCCGCCACTCTTGCTTCCTACTTCGATGTCCCACCCCTTATCTCTTCAGCACTCTCTGCTTCCTACATTTGTACCTTTTGAACAGTTTGACAACATACAGCCATGGAATCTCAAAACCCTTTATTCTAGTAATGATATCTATCATTTGTGTAAGTCAGTGGTCAGTTCTGGTGGTTTTCCCAGAACAAAGCATGTAGATCCAAGTCTCCACCTCTTACCAATTGAAAGCAGGTTTGTTTTTTACCCTTGGTGTTTCTGGTAATCTCCAGATTTCCCAGATGCTGCGGCTTCACACAGAATATAAACCCTGGGGTATGCTGTGTGCTTCCCACACTGGTTTTTGCATTTTAATACACCAACCTAGCCCTTGAAAAAATCCAGGAGGCTCACAGCCAGTTATGGCAGGCCACCACAGACTCGGGCAAGGGGTAGCCTCAGTCCAGCAGAGGCGCTGACTGCAGTGTCTTTGTCATGTCAATACAGCTTCTCCCACTGGGGCACTTGGTATGTGACTCTTTATTTGGAGCATATATCCTTCAGGCTACATCAGAAAGTGGAGTCAAAACCAGAAAGCAGATTCCATTCACCCGGGATGAACAGAAGTACCCAGTCAGAGCCCCCAAGCCTCTCAGAGCCATGTTCACTGTTCCCTGGCAGAATAGAATCCAAAGAATCCTAGTTATCTTAATATTCCAGAACATCATATGAACCACCACTGCCTAGTCATTTTAACGCATTGTGCCCATAGTCTAGCAGGGAGAGAAAGGGGTTACTGGAGTCACGTGCTGACACTGATGTTTTTTGTTTTTTTAGTCCTGCTCTGTCACACGGGTTAGAGTGCAGGGTACAATGATAGCTCACTGGAACCGCGCTGTAAACTCCTGGGCTCAAGTAATCCTCTTGCCTTAGCCTCCTAAGTAGCTGGGAATACAGGCAGGTGTCACTATGCCCATTTAGCTTTTTATTTTTTGTAGTGATGGGGTCTTGCTATATTAGCTGGTTGATCTTGAACTCTTGGTCTCAAGTGGTCCTCCCACCACAGCCTCTCAAAAGTGCAGAGATTAGAGGCATGAGCCATCATGTACCATCTGACAGTGACATCTTAAGGGGGGAGGGAGAGGGTGGCTGCTGCAATACAGGGGCAGGGAAGAGGGTATCTGACACACAAGAGGCACCTTGGGGAGCTCTTCCCTAAGGAGGACACCATGGAAGGTTACCCCTGGCATGTCCCTGAGACCTCAACATTCCCTTACAGTCCTGTAGTTTTCTACTATAAGACTTGCTGCCTTCTGTCTGAGGCTTTTCTTAGGATGAAAACATTTTTGGTCCACAAGTAGGCAAGGCCAAAATGCTAGAAAGTCAATGCTCCTGGAAGCAGTTCTGAACCAACGATTGATGGGAATTAGTGGACAAAGACCACAGCTTCTCCTTTGGATTGGAACCAAATATTGCCTTAGACAGACAACTGCTACAGAAGTTTAGAGAGGAATAAGCACAATGGCTGGAAAGAAAAGGTTTCCTGGAAGAGGTAGAATTTTATCTCTTAAAAGAAAGACCAAATTTTGATAAGTGGCAAAAAGAAAGGAGGGCATTAGATAGCACAGATGAGGTAAGCAAAGGAGTATAGTAGCTTTAGATCACACACATTCCGAGAAGGACAAACTACCACATCTTACCTTCCCTTATGTGTACCAAGCCCTGTGCTGGGTTATTTACTTTATTAGGGGAAAAGAAGCAAATTAATATGATTGAGGCAGAAGTATTTGAGTCAAGAAGCATTTGAAACATTAGAAATTCAGACTGGAAATTTGAATCTCAGTGACAAGAGTTTGAGGTATCTTGGAGGGAACTGAGTGACGAGAATGACGTATACAACTTCTTAGAAGCTAGTTTGCTAGCGTGAGAAGCATGGCTGGAATGAAAAGACATTGGAGGATAGAAGCTGAGTTGTGACACTCTCTCAATAAGCCACAAAAGGTATGATGTGTTGTGGGTCTCACTAGGACAAAGGCCACATAGGATGGATAAGAATGTTCAGACATGAGACATCAAAGATACACAGCGAGAAGAGGGAGAAATCAAGGACGACCCCAGACTTTCTTACTTGGTTGTGGAGAGGGAGGTGAGAGGTCAAGTGATGACAGGGGATGGGTAGTCTGGAAGGTGGTAGACATGATTAACCCATTTTACCGTCTCTTTCTTCCTTTCTGCAAACCCTTCAGCTAGGAGCTTTCCAAAGCTAATGCCAAATTCAGTTTTGTTTTGCTTTGAGAATACTCTCACTCTGCTATCCAGGCTAGAGAGCCACAGCATCGTCTAGCTCACAGCAACCTCAAATTCTTAGGTTCAAGGGATCCTCCTGCCTCAGCCTCCCATGTAGCTGGGACTACAAGCACCTGCCACAACACCCAGCTAGTTTTTAGTAGAGACAGGATCTTGCTTGATCTTGCTCAGGCTGGTCTCCTGAGGTCAAGATATCCTCCTGGCTTGGCCTACTAGAGTGCTAGGATTATAGGCATGAGTCATTGCACCTGCCCAGCCAAATTTACTAAGGAAGAAAATGTTGAATGAGATTCTAAATATCACCCAGCTCCTGCCTTTTTTGTTCTTCATGTATCATAATATTTAATGGAAGAGAAACTCTAGTCTTTAGTTCTCATTCCAATTTGCTGTCTTTGTAGAGAGTCTTATTTTCACAACACCAGGGATTGTAGATATTCTAAATCTGGAATTTCCCAACTCTCATCATGATAAGTCATATCTTTAATGTTTCTTAAATATAGTGTTTGGGTGCTTAATTATATTATACAAAATTAGTAAACAGCTATTTCAAGACAGGGCTGATTAAAATGAATCTACAAGGTGTGGTATTTATTAGTATATCTTCAAAACCAAGTAAGGTAGTGTCCTAGCACTTGAACTTGAAATTTGAGTGGTGCCTAGAAGATGACATAACAGGGATGATGGTTGGTGTTTAACTTTAAATGAAATGGGTGTTTTGATGCCTTCCTGCGGGGCTGTGGGGCTGCCTGAGAGGTAGGCACCTGTGGTCTCCCTCCCCTTACCATCACTTGCATGGCCCCATGCATGCTCTTCACCCATTCTAGACTTTTCACTCTTTTTCACATTGTTAGTTGTCTTGTCAGCAGAAAGGGGATCCCAGCACAGCAAGAATAACTATGGATAAGGGATTGGGGCACATGGAGATAAGACGACACTGAAAATGCTGAAAACAAGATGCATCTTTCTCTCAGTCCTTTGGCTAAAACCATGGAAATCACTCTTCTGCCATGGGGTTACTGTGAACCAAAGCAGTCCCTTGGCTACTATGAGTCTCATAGAACTCAACACACGTTACTATCTGAGCTTGTACAGGTTTCTTTGTGAACATAAGGTGCCAACTACAATGCATTCTAAAATCCTTCTCCTGTTCTCTGTGAGCATGTCCTCCCTATCTGTATTCCCTTTCCTATTTTTAAGGTACACTGAAGTGAAGACACTTACATGCCTGGTACCAGATGGTCTGTGGTCTATGAAATCTGCCTTGATTTCAGATATTTATCTTTAACAGGACTTTACCATCAGGCTGTTTTTCCAAAGACTGACTAGCAGAGATATGAGTTGGGCCTAATTAAAAACTTTTGGAATCATACTATATCTCGAGACCATCACCAGGGTGTAATTTCTTTCTTGCTATCTTTGGCCACCCTGGGTGTTACATGCAAACACCTATACCAATTTGATCAAGTGTGGCTCCCCTGGTATTCTGCTCTGGGAAAAGTGGTCTCTAGTGGCCTAGAACACTTTTGAATATCTAAAATTATAGACTCCTCTCAACAGAAATTAATTTACAAAAAATGATAGAGGACAAACCTAAATCTGTGAATTTCTTATGGATGCCTCCCCACCTTGTGTTACAAATTCCAGTCTGTGAATAGCCTTTGTTTCTCCCTGGGGACTGAGGGCATGGCCATCACTGCACATCGCAGGGCTTCAGCTCTAGGAATCATTTCTATACCTTCCAGAGACCATAGGTACTCCTGAATCTACAGTATATTTTCAACTGTATGCTGGCTCCTGAATTATTTTGGAGTGAATACATTTTTTACTTTTCCTCTTTCTTATCTTCTTTTTAGCCCTGGAATGCACATTTCCTTCCTAATCGCTCTTCTGTGTCTACATGGGCAAGTTTCCTCTTTTTCCTCTGGTATGGGCCTTTGGTTACATTATCAACCGATTGATTATGTGCTATTCAGTGAAAGTAACAGACATTAGTTTTTTGTTAGTTCGCACCTTTCCTTTCAGAAGCTGCTGGCCTGATGGAGCTGTTCATCTTGCCCTCTCTGGTCCCCAGGTCGGGCTGGCCAAGACACCCCACCCCTTTAGCCTGAACCCTGATTGATTCAGAAGGGGGCATGTACCCTAAACCGGGTCAGTCATAAATCCTCTCTGGGATCTTTGTTGGCACTTTCAGGAAAGTGTCTCTTTCTCATACTTCCTTTCAAATTATTAGCTATAAAGATAGCAAAATTTAGGGCTAGCAAGGGCTATCTCTGCCTCAATGTGGGGGATTTCTCCTGAGAAAGAAGCTAGCACAGAGCCCAGCACAGGCAGCAGAGACAGGGCTGCGCTGAATGTCTGAGATGTTGGAGCCCCAGACTCCTAACTGTGAAGGGTCTATGGGCCCATACCTTCCCTGTTCTGCAGAAACTAGTTTGAGCTGAGTTTCTGTTATAACATGTGAAAGATTTCTGACTAAAACACAAGCAGAAAATGTCAGTTATAAGTCAAGAATGTCACCTTAAATGAGAAAAGATCTCACCAGCCTATGACCAGAAATAGAATCTCACAGTATTGAGTAATGAATTATGCACAAAGGAGGCTGGCTTCTCATTACCAGAACATGGGGACAAGAAACAAAAGGGCTTGCAGTCAGACCCGGTCTTACAGGGCGCTTTCGCACCAGTGCACAGAAAGGGCCCCTCAGAGAGGCCCCTGGCATTCTCTGTTCCTCATATGCGGCCACAACACTGTTTGTGATGTTTTTCTGACGTCCCAGAATGCCATCCTCCTTAGGTCACTGTGTCACCACCAATCTGGCCTTGAGAAGGGGGTGGGCAGCTCTTTCCCTTATTGTTCCCTCTCAAACCTAGGAGAAAATCCGTAATCCAGATCCCAAAACTGAGAGCAGAGCCAAGCTTAACTGCTGCATTTATCTTGGCTGCACTTGAGTCCACAGGCCTGGACTCTCCCTGCGGGCTTGACTGCAGGGCCAAGGGCAAGTCTGCTCCGTGGTCTCCGCTGTGTCTTTCCCTCAGAGCCAAAGTCTGGGGAATGGAAGCAATTTCTAGTTTCTCCAGACAAGGCCCATATGTCCAAACATTGTTTTCTATTTCACAAGCAACCTATTCCTGAGACAGCGGACAGTGAAAACACCTTCTCCCTGCAGAGAAAGCCCATCCCACCCCCAAGAATATGCCTTGCTCGCGGCCCTGGCCAGATAATGACTCAGCGCATGTTGGGCAATGATGCAATTGGCCTTAATAACACCTTGTGTAGGACCGAGCCAGACCAGTCCAGTCCTGTTGAATTGCTTCTGTTTGTGCCTCTTTTCCAGCAAGAGATGAAGCTGTTTCCTTAACGTACAGTGCTTCACACGCATCCCTTAACACTGCCTGGAATTTTGTTCAAATCCTGGCTCTCTGCTGCTATATAGCTGTATTACAGTTTGAAAGTAACTCATGGAGTCTTGTAACCTTCAAATGTGAGAGGGAGACAAAGACAGTACTTCTCTCAAAGATATGTCAAACGATGAACTAAGACTACTTACATTGGGATCTTGGCCCAGTGTCTGACTGGTAGTAAATTCTTGACAATGGTAGCCTCTGCCTTTGGCTGTCACAGTTCTCATCACTCTGGTGAGTTTTTACTTACAAAAGAATGCACTCAGGCCTACTGAGACAAGAAGAGACAACTGCAGGCAAAGCGCAACATACAATCTGCCCGATAAAACACATGTTTCCTAACCCATGAGACGGGGAGAGCAATGTGTTTGCATTAATTACACTAAGTGGTTCGGATTGCCTAGAGCACTTAGCATCCAGACTAAAACATTGTGTTTTATGTCAATGAGGACTACGAAGTTTACCCCAAAAAAACTTGGTAGGAGTTTGATTTATTTAAGTGAGGATAAAAGGCCCCTTCTGACAGTTCTCCCAAATCAGGAAGATCACCTCCTCTGAAGAAAAAAACCTATCTCTACCTCTTGAGTAACAGAAGACTTCTTGCAGCTTTTAACACATTTTCTTTAACTTCTACCATCTGAGTTTCAAACATTTTTGTTGGTATACTCTGTCCTATCATATTGAAATCCTTATTGGTGTGCAAACACAATGGCAAACAGTCCTTTTTTGTTGGAAGGATGGAGACAGTTTGATGGGTGAATTTATTGCACAGGCAGTGCCTGGCCCTGTGTAAGGTATTAAATTTATAATTTATGTCAGTAATGAATCAGTCCCTTTCTCTGTACTCCTAAAGCTTGTAGTCTAGTGGGGAGGCAAGTAAGTAAATTTGTACAGATTACGTGCTGTGAAATAAACAAACTGTGTGCGGTGTGGAGAGAAAAGGGGGTGGGAGGTGTATTTAAATATGGTGGACAAGACTGGACTCCCAGAAGGAGCCATTTAAGTTAGTCTGTACAGGACTGAGAGGAGCCAGAAAGAAAACAGCATGTTCCCAGACCTGGAAAAGACTCAGCATTTTTAAGTAAATGAAGCCAGGTATAGAAGGGAGATGTCAGGAGGCAGGCAGGAACCAGATCATACAGATGCCTATAGATGTATAGATTTTATTCTAAATGCAATGCAAAGCCATTTGAGAGTTTTACACAGTTTAGGTACTTAATCAAAGCTAATGTTTTAAAAAGACTATTTAGGATTCCATATGGAGAGTAGATTGGAGGAGGCAAAGTTCTAAAGAAGGAAGACAAGAGAAGAGGCTTTTGGAGTGGTGAAAGGCAAGGGTGGAGAGATGTGGACTTATTGAGATGCATCTTGAAGGTAAAGACTGTTCTTATTATTGATATGTTATAAGGAGTGAGAGATCAAGAATAACTCCTAAGTTTCCACCTTATTCCACTGTCTGGATGGTGTACCATCTACAGAAATGGAGTGGACTAGGGGAGGAAACATTTTGGAGAAGAGGGGATGGGATTCCAACTGAGTGCAGTTTTAAATATGATAACTGGCTCAGCGCCTGTGGCTCAATCGGCTAAAGCGCCAGCCACGTACACCTAAGATGGCGGGTTCGAATCCCTAGCCCGGGCCCGCCAAACAACAATGATGGCTGCAACCAAAAAATAGCCAGGCGTTGTGGCGGGTGCCTGTGGTCCCAGCTACTTGGGAGGCAGAGACAGGAGACTCACTTGAGCCCAGGAGTTGGAGGCTGCTATGAGCTGTGATGCCATGGCACTCTACCCAGGGGGATAGCTTGAGGCTCTGTCTCAAAAAAAAAAAAAAATATGATAACTCTGATGTGCTTACAAGGTAGGCACCTAGGGGGTCACGTAAGCAGGTAAACTTGCCAATAAGGAATTCACCCTGGAGATACACATTTGAGAAACATCAGCATATTGGCAGGGTATAAAGCCAAGAAATTGGGTGATATCACTGGGGAGGAGGCAGTGAAGAAGGAACCCAAGTAATTAATTGCAGGGTAAATGAAGGGAATTTGAGCAAAGAAACTACAGAGGAGCTCCCAAGGAGAAAAATGTGAAGAATTTAGGTTCATAAAATCCAAGAAAAGGTTCTCTGCAAAGCAGGAATACTCACTGTGAGAGATCTAGAAGAAAAAGTTCAGAGAAAGAAGCCTTGGAACCTCACTAGATTCATGGCAAAGAGCCCTATAACCAAAGACAGATTAACAAGAGGAAAACATGCACAATTATTTAAAGTAAGTTTTATGTGGCATGGCAGCCTTCAGAAATGAAGGCCCACAGACACAGGGAGAGCTGTGCATCACTATGCTGGGGTCGGATGAAGAGTGGACGGCCAGGCAGAAGTACGGTTGACACGGGGATGATCTAATGGTGACAACCTGGGAGAACTTAGCAAACCCGTTTGTTCAGATTCTTCTCTGTGTCCCTGTGTCTTCCTTCTCAGATAACAATTTAAATGACAGTCTAATGACCCACGTCATGAGCAAAGGGAGGGAGATGGTCAGATTGTGACCTTCCTCTTGCTGCGGTTTTCTCCATGTCCTTCAGCTAAAATACCCAGTCTGGCCAGGCACTGTTATTTTGGGGGTAGCTTGTTCTGAGCTCTGTCATACAGAGATGATAGATCCACTTGATTGTTGTTCTGGTGGAATCGAGGGGACAGGTAGATTGGGTTTTGAGTGAGTGGGAGAAGAGGAAGTAGAGGTAGCATACCTGGACTTTATCTCAGGGACTCGATGAAGGGAAGTAGGAATAGAGAACAACTGCTGGAAATGAATGTAGGTCCTTGCGTGCTTTGATTTTCTTAGATAAGAAAGACCAGACAGTGTTGGTTTACTGATAGGAATTAACTATTGCATCAGTAGGGAAAAAGCAGACGACTCAGGAGAATGAGGGTGATCAAAGGCATGAAATTCCTAAGAAGGAATGAATCAAGAGTAGTGCTTTTCAAAGGTTCACATAGACATCCACACAACCAGAACTTGTTAAATGGCAAATTGGTTCTGTGGGTCTGGGGTGGGGCCTGAGATTCTGCATTTCTAACAGTTTCCCAGGTGCACAGATCGCTTCGAGTAACAAGGGTAGAGTAAAAGGGTTATGCCTTTAATTGAAGAAATAGTATTTCTTTGGTTGTAAGGGAAAGGAAGCCAGAGAAAATGGGCGGCTGCAGAGGTGGGAGGGGGCCGTGGCCTGAAAGTTTCTAGCTTTTTAGTAAACTGTGACAGTGAGAGAGGAGGAGGAGGAATAGGAGAGGGCATAAACCATAAACGCTGACTCCGAGAGTGGGAACATAGGCCCTAAGGAAACACGGACTTGGGGGCAGAGCTGAGACCTATTTGAGGTTTGCAACGTTGACTCAATGTGGAACAAGTCCACTATATTTAGCAGTTTGGGCCCCCACAAGGAGAAGAGGCCGGCTGGGTTTCTTGGTTGTTGGAGTTCTGCCAACTGAGTATGACAGCAGGAGTGAGGGGCTAAAAAGGAGAAGGTCTTTTCAAAAATTATTGTAATGATGGCCGTCAAATCTCAGCTGGGCAAGAATGAAAGTGAGCTCAATGCTCCTGCAAAATGTGTATCAGTTGAAATGTCGAGGTCATTTTGGAAAAAAAAAATACTGGCTCATTATATAAGACATGCTAACATCTTTTAGAAAACATGGATTCTAACCAAGAAATGAGAGGTGTAGGATAGCTGTGGCTTTTCTGTCATTCCTGTGTATTAGTTAAAAATATATTTAGTTACAAGAGGAGATTACTCAAAAAGCATTAGCCTTAATAGCACCTAACAAGAAATGCAGAGGTGGAATAACCGTGTCCTTTATAATGCTCAGCAGTGCCATTTTGGACCCAATCTCTCTGTACACCTTTGTTCTTCTAGTTACTGCTTCCTGCTCGCAAGGTGGCTGCTGCTGGTCTAGACAGCCCTTCCATTTTCATGTCAGAAGGACTTGAGGAGGGAATACGCTAACTGTGATTGTCTCTTTTTCTCAGAAATGCAGACGCTTATCCCAGGAACCCCCAGCTGACTCCCACTTACATTTCCCTGGCCATAAGAGAAGTGGGTGCAATGAATAACTTACCTGCTTTCTATGATTGAGATTGACAAAGGAGAAGGGGCTGGGAATGAGTGTAGATCAGCCCACCTACTGGAGCAGTGAATTCTGGACCACCTACCTGCCTGGAGACAATTTTCTTACAGATTATACACATCAAGAGGAGGAAATACTTCTCCACTTCCTTCAATCAAGTCCTGTGTTTTCCTTCCTAAGAGTAATTCACCAGTGTTCTCAGCAGAGTACAGAGCAAGTTATATTACCTCTGATCCAGGTTATTTGGAATGTTTATTCTGTAATTCAGAGACAGAGGAATACCTTTAATCAAAACTTATAAATAATATGAGATTCTAAGGCATTTTGAGGCATTCTAGAGAGATCATCAGCAAAGTCGAGTATTAGTACATAAACTCCAGTGATATTAACAGTGGAGCCTTTGGGAAGTATCTTACACACATGTATGTACAGTCCTTGAGGTTCCGTGTGACCTGGCCCCTGGCATCCTGTCCAACTGCATCTCTTGTCTCTGTCTCCTAAGCTCCAACAGCTCCCTAAACCAGCTGTGTCATTTCACAGCTCTTTTGCATGGACTGTTGTGCTTAGAGGGCTATTTCATGCAGGGTCCCAATGGGGAACAGATGGCGCTCCCAGGAAGTGATGAAAGATGGTTAAATGAAAGGACTTTTTACAAAGGTGTGGGCAGGTTAATGTAGCCAGTAAGGGAAAGTAACTACCCTGGGGCCAGCAATAGCAGGAACCTGCCAGTCTTGTCCCCTTCTGGTAACTGTTCTCTTTTCTTGCCAAAACTTGGTAGGGAATTATGGTCTTAGATAAAGGAACACAGCCATTGTCAAACTGGGCAGAAGGGGAGCCAGGGGAATAAACATGGCTCTTTCCTCGGGTCTTCTGATCTCCTGCAGGCACCTCCCCTTAGAAATACAAAACTGAAAGGCAGAGAGCTAGGGGTGACATGGTCCATAGAAGTCAAACTCACAGATACAGAGCAGGGTGTCCCTGCAAATTCAAATGCCCTACCTTCCAACTTGTGTCCCAGCAAAACTGTTATCAGCCATTAAACCTTGTGTAGCTCATCCGTGATGTTACCCTCCGAAGCTTCCCCCAAGCCCTTCCTTCGTATTTACTATATACCTCTCTGTGAAACCTGTCACTTCCCATCACATTCATTATTTAACAGGTCAATGACCCACTAAGTTGTGAGTTTGTTGAGGTCCAAGGTTGCACCATATTTGTTTTTGTGTATGTATTTTTTTTTATTTCAACCCCTGGCCTACTGTCTGCCATATTATAGATGTTCAACAAATGTTTGTTGAATTAAAATAGATGGAAGCATACAAACTAAAGAAGCTTCCCAAAGACTCACCTAATATGAGTGAGTCTTTAATATAATTAAAACATAACTCTGACTCTAAATATGAGTGAGTCTTTAATGTAATTAAAACATAATTCTGTGAGCACCCCTTTCCAAATACCAGATATTGCACATTAATCTGGACTGTGATTCAAATATAATACATGTCCTTTATAAGTCCCAGGTGTTACATGGTGAGGTGTGGGTCACATTTGTAATAATAGCTGGAATCTCAGTGCTCCAAAGCCCCTGCCTGCCTTACTGGCTGGAAGTCTGATCTCAAACTAAAAAGGTTTTGCACAGCTAAGTTTACCACAACTAAGGCAAACAGCCTTCAGAATAAGAGAAGATATTTGCCTTCTATGAATCTGATAAAGGGCTGATAACCAGATTATTAATCAGATTAATTGATAATCTACAAAGAACTCAAATTAATCAACAAGAGCAAATAACCCCATATATAAGTGGGCAAGAGATTTGAATAGAAACTTCTCTGAAGATGACAGACAAGTGACCAACAAACACATGAAAAAATGCTCATCATCTTTAATCATCAGCGAAATGCAAATCAAAACCACTCTGAGATATCACCTAACTCCAGCAAGATTAGCCCATATCACAAAATCCTCACTTGGCAGATGCTGGTGTGGATGCAGAGAGAGGGGAACACTTTTGCCCTGCTGGTGAGATTGCAAACTAATATAACCTTTATGGAAAGAAGTATGGAGAATTCTCTAAGAGTTAGAAGTCAATCTTTCATTTGATTCTGCAATCCCATTACTAGATATCGGCCCAGAAGAAAAACATCACTTTACCACAAGGACATTTTCACTAGAATGTTTATTGCAGCTCAATTCATAATTGCCAAGAGTTGGAAACAACCCAACAACCCACGTGCCCATCAACCCTTGAAAGGACTAATAAACCATGGTATATGAATGGATCAATAAATTGTGGTATATGTACACCATGGAATACTATTCAGCCCTAAAGAAGGATGGAGACTTTACATTTTTTTGTACCTGAATGGAGTTGAAACACATTCTTCTTAGTAAAGTATCACAAGAATGGGAAACAAGTATCCAATGTACTCCGTGTGACTATAAAACCAATATATAGACAGCTACACTCCCACATGGAGGAAAAACAATGTCTAGCAAGGGGCAGGGGAGAGGAAAGAGAAGGAATGGGGGGTGATTGGGGGATCTCACCTAATGTGAACAACGAGGGTGTTCAGCATGCCCCCAGGTGAAGGGCTCAACTACAACTTGAACTTCACCTTAGAAATGAAAACAATGTAACTTAAACATTTGCACTCTTATATTAATCTGAAAAAAAGAAAGAAGTCTGCTCTCTTCCCTGATGGTAGAAAATCTCTCAGCAGTGCTTACAAGTGCACTGGGATTGTTCCTAGCTCCCTCTTTGCTCCTATAGGATTTTAGGGTACATGTGGAGTTAGTCCCCCTCCCCAAGTCCCAGCTGGGGTGACTTCTGATGGCAGATGCAGCTTTGCAGCTCTCTTCTGCCTTTCACCTCCTGCTATCACTGGGCCACCCGCTGGACATGGCCCCGCTGTTGCACATACTGGTTTTCCTCTGGCCCATCTGTATCTGGCACCACCAGAGGAAGCTGATCCAACCTGAGCCTGCTGACTATACTGCTGACCAGGCCCAGCCTGCCTGAGACCCCTGCCCCCCTGATGCTCACACAGCTCCTGACTTTCTCCAATACACCAATTGCCATCGCTTCTCCTCTCCACCATTCACCAAGGAACCACTTTCTGCTTCCCTGGCATGATGGCTCATAAGAGCTCCCTCTATCAGAACTGGCGGGCAACTAATGACAAAGTTCTAAATTACCCACCCCTCTCTTTTGCTGAATTCCCAGGCATCCTGAGGGCAGGATGGGGTGTATCTGGGTGGGCATGTGAGGGACTTAGTTCCACCCAGAACTGAAGTGTCCCGCTTGCTCAGCTGGCCACATGTGTCAAGTTTCTTCCCAGGGGTTCCATTTCCATTCCTTAGAGTTTGCTTCTTTCTGAGGATGCCTAGGTCATCCAATGGGTTCGTAACATTTGAAACCACAGAGGATTCAAGTTCTTTGACATGGGTCTTCAAGGTTCCATAAAAATAAGGGAAATTAGTAGGCATCTGTTTTAAATACCTTCAAGTACTTTACACTAAGTAAGAAATTCAGTGAATATCTATAAAAGGTGGCTTTCTATTTAGAAAGCCCAAAAGACTTTAAGAAAGTGGCGTTATTTAACCCCATACTCTACCTGTTTTCACACCCAGCCCAGATAGGACACCCTGTGACGTCTGGCAGGAACAGCACTTTTTAAATCCACAATGTAACATTAGTAATCGTTTTGGTCAGCACAGTAGGTCCTGGCTATCCTGCTGCAGACCCAGGGATTCAGGATGTACTAAGTGTTAGATTCAGAAGTGGAACTGGTGCTGCAAGAAATTCCTTTGTGGTAACAGCATACACTTGTCTGTGTACCCGTCCCAGGGCACGCCCGGAAACTTATTATAATAATCTACAAGTCTGTAGGGTCTTCCAAAACAGCAGAGTCCTCACTCCACTGCACCACTAAATTTCACCCAAAAAACCAGAGGCTGACAACTACTCGGGTTGCTTTTAATCTTGTATACTTGATTTGCACTGCTTGATTTGCTGGTTGGTAGGCAAGAGAAGTGAAAATCAGCTGAAACTCAATTTAAGAGGCAGTTTTGTCATTCTTGAGCATCTTCAAACCTAGCTCATCCCTCCTGGTGTGGCCAGACTTGGCCAGCTCATGTTAGCTTCAGTCAAGTCATCAAGGCTCTGTGGTGCATTCTGATTATGAATGAGATCATAAATATTCAGACGTCTGAATGCTCCTGAGCAGGGCCCGGGCTCAGGGTTCAGGATAAAGCAGTGGAAAAGCATGGGAGTTGGAATATCCCAAGTATCCCAGTAGCCCAGTATCATTTTCAGGATTTATAGGAAGCAGCATCTGCCCCTCTTCCACACGTCAGGCTTCAGACAAGTAAAAGGCTATAAATATGCTTTGTAAAGTACATGCACAAGCGTAATGATTACCTGGTATACACAGTATAACAGAAGAAAGTTGGAGCAAAGGATTCATTAGTGGCATTAATGGCACAAATTAGAGGCATCGATGAGCAACTTTCACTACTTTACCATCTTAGGCAATATTGACAACATAAGAGGAGTGTTAGGAAGGCGGGAATGGTGTGAGGCGAGTATGAGTCAGAATCCAGCATGAATTCTTATCAGTTGTAGGTCTGTGAGCAAATGAATACATTTCTCTAATCCTCAGTTTTTGCATTGATTCATTTTGTGTGTGTGTGTGTGATCCATTATGTCACCCTCGGTAAAGTGCTCTGGTGTCACAGCTCACAGCAACCTCCGACTCTTGGGCTTAAGTGATTCTCTTGTTTCAGCCTCCCAAGTAGCTGGGACCACAGGCTCCTGCCACAATGCCCAGCTATTTTCTTGTTGCAGTTGTCATTGTTGTTTACCTGGCCGAGGCCGGGCTAGAACTCCCCAGCCTTGGTGCATGTGGCTGGCACTGTAACTACTGTGCTACAGGCACTGAGCCTGATTCATTTTTAATTAATGATACTGATTATATGAAATGCCTATGAAATAATAAGTATTCGGTGAGCGATTTGGGAGGGGAAGATGTATTTCCCTACACATGCCTACAGTCCTTTATTAAGTTCCGAAAGGAAGAAAAACTCTGAAAGGTCTTCAGGCAGAAACTTCTCTTTTGCAGCAGACATGGTAAGATGAATGAAAGCAACTGGAAAACCCCAAGGACAGTGCACATAAAGCAAATGTGTGCACTGATCCAGGAGCACGGATTCAGGAGCTGGGCTGGCTCAGTTCGAATCTCAGCTCTGCCACTTGCTAAATATGTAATTATTGTCAAATTACTGAATCTTTTTGTGCCTCAGTTTCCTTATCTGTAAATTGGAAATGACAATCATGTCTTCCTAGAGTGTCATTTAGTAATTGAATAATTTAATACCTATAAGAAGCTTAGATCAGTGTCTGGCACTTACTAAATGCTATGTATTTCTTTGCTGTTTTTTTTTTTTTTACAATTTCTACTATAACCATTACTACTATTATCCTTATTTGTATCTTTCAATGACTGCAGAGTGCCTTGTGCATAAAAGAGCAATTTAAGAAGAATTTGGTGAAGCGATTTTCAAAGGAAGGCAGATGAACGCAGTGAAATGATAAGACTTGTGGTATCGATTGTGAACAATACTAATATTTAGCCCAAGAAACCAGAGTGAGTAAGGAAACTGTAAGTGAATACGTTACAGAGAAGCGGAGAATGCTTTCCTGTTCCCCAACTTAGATGACAGCCATTTGTGTTCAGAAAAATCAAGTCCTGGTGTTGTCACTTGCTGGATCACTAAAAATCCTCTGGAGTGGTGACTGTCTCGCCCCCTCACCTCTATCCTGCACCTGCTCAGTTTCCTGCTGTGGGAAGGGGGAGCTCTGCTGGAGAGACCCTTCACTCAGCCAGGGCGGATCCGTTTTTGGCTGTTTTATATAGTGTATTAGGTTCCTCTGCTTTAATCAGTTTTCCAAAATTCACTGAACTTGATGAACCAAGAAAAGAGAGTATTTGGCTATCTCAAGATTTCTAGTTCAACCAACCCAGACCTCTCACATCATGCTGTTTTCTGGTAGATTTGAATGGAGCAATGTCTGAATTGTCCTCCGAGTGTGAATTGGAGTGTGAATTGTCCTCTGAGTTGGAAGCCAAGCAAAACAACACGCTTGTCTACAGATTTTTCTCCTGGCCTTCTCCCACTTTTTATTTCTTAGCATCCTTTTGTGCACCAGTTATGTTATGCATTTTCTTTTTATGTTTTTATGGCTGCTGAGGTTACTTTCAGAGGGATACCATAAGACAGCAGAGAAATTAATGCATCAAGAGACTTCAAGCAGAAAAATCCATCTGACCTGGTGACAGTTGGTAAGCATTAGAAAAAAATCTCATTTACTTGGGAACCATAACTTTGGCAATTTCATTTCTGCTTACTTCACTGCTCTTCCCAAAGCTCCGGTTCAATCAGAGAGAGGAGGAAAAATCAACTTCACTGAATTTGGTCAGAGAGAGACCTTTGAAGTCCATTGCAAGACTGTCTTGAAGAAAGGAATTGTAAGAAAAATATCTCATCATTGTTGGTTCAAATCCGGCTTCCTGACACTCTATTCCATTTTAATGAAAACTTTAAGCCATGGCCTAGATTTTCCTTTTTAGCTGATGGATGGGAGCATTGCTACATAAAAAGGCACAAATTCTTTCTGGCTTTTTCTACTTCCAGTAGCTTTATTGGGTGCTTTATCTCAACCACTTACAATGTTTTATGATAAAGGCTGTATTCCAGTTCATCTTGGAATGGAATGTGCTCTTCCAAATAGGCAACGCTGAGGGCACCGAGGAAGGATGTCTTTCTCAAGAGAGGAAAAGTGGAATTTGTCAGTGATGCAAACCAGACAGGACGGGGAGGAAGGAAACTCTGGCTATTCACAAATGGATACTAGGATGATGAAACGTGAGCCCGACTCCATCCGTCAGCAGCTAGGCCCATCCGCTTGCAGTTCAGTGATCTTGTCACTAATCACAGGTCAGATAGAACCAAAGGCTGGCTCTGGACTGTGCACTATTCTGCATTTTGAACTTACTGACAGACACTAATGGTTTCATCAGGCAGAGTCATGAAGCCTCTCCCTGGGGAAGACCTTTGACCTGGGTCTCATTCCTTTCATCTTTAGTATTCCACCCATCCAAATCTGATTTCTTCCAAACATGCCTGAGGAAGGGGTCTAGCCTTTATCCTTTTTAATCTAATTAATTCAACTGAAGATTCCCATTAGAACTAAACCAACTCCATTTCTAAGAGGAAGTCTATTTTACTGTCCCTCTCCTGTGTGTCACCATCTCTCTGTGCCATTGTACTTTTCTGGCTAGTTACCTAAAAGGAACTTCTAAAAGAAAAAGAAATAGATGTCATAGCCCCCCCCAAATTTAGTATTTTGTAAATACCTCTGAGAAGAAAAAAACCTAAGAAATATCCAGTTTTGATTTATTTTCGATGTGTGGTTTAAAAGGAGTCAATTAATTATTGCTCGCATAATTGGGAAGCTATTAGGTATTTAGGCCTATTTTATACAGCATGATGTACTGAAGAGTTTCAATACTTTTTGTTCAGAAGAAGTTTAAAATTTAGTTGGAGAATCAAAATAGTCTCAAAATACCAATTAGTGGAAAGACAATGTGATAATTATATTTTATATTGATAATCAAAGTGCCAGAGAGCCAAGTACAGAGAACAGAGGGGGTGGGATGAGGTGTTAATTGCGTAGTATAGAGTAGAAATGCCCTGCAGTTGCAAAGATGACTGTGGGTAGTGTTGTCAGGGAACAACTGGGGGTGCACTGCCCTGGGAGGACTTTATGATTTTTGATGTCAGGTCCTATTAGACACTACTCTCGGGTCTGAAGAAAAGGAATGTACCTCTGCTGCTATCATGTCTAGGCTGAATTTGAGGTTTCCAGGAAAGGTTTACTGTGAGGAAAGGGGTTCTAATTCCAGCTTTCACCAGATAGCTTTGATCTCATTGACTAAACTCATTCTTCTCTCTTTCAAGTGTTTTCTGGCTTTTCCTAAAATGTCTAACAATGTTCATGAAGACCGATACCAGAGGTCTTTTAACAAGTAGGTTTCATTTACTGTCAACCCCGGGACTACTGTATTTAGTGAAAAGCTGTGCTCTTCAAGCCCTACACTTAAAGCCCCAAGGTGTGTTAACGTTTCCTTATGAGGAGGGAGGACTCTTCTTCAGCTGCTCTGCTTTCTGTTTACTGGGGAAGCTGATGGGGGTGGTGGTGTGGGGAGTGTGGGGGTAGCACTCAGCACAAAATGAGTGACATTGTGTGAGGACACTCTTCCAGCCCTGCTGAGATGTCACATTGTCAATGCCTTATGCTACCTACAAAACCATGAAAGACTTATTTCTTACACTAGTCCTTTCTTAGACTGGCTCATCTCATTCTCTTGGGCATCTATTTCAGCAGAGCTTTCCTGGTAACTTGAGTTTGGTATAAAGGCTCCAGTGGGATTTCTGTAAAGAAGAGTCATAATTAATCTTATATTTTTGATTTGTGGACTGGTTGGAAACAAAGTTGCTTGCCTGCTTTTACTCATTTGAAACTATCAAAACACATGTGAATTATGGGCTACCAGAGACTGCTCGTGTACATGGGCTGCCTTGGCTGAAAAGAGGAGGAGATGGGGTCTTAGGCTGTGTGGGTGGGAGAGGGAAAGAGCCTAAATAAGAAAGACAAACTGTACACCAAATGTGAGCAGGGTTTCTCGTTCCAATTCTCTGGACACCATTTTTGTCCTACAATTCAATCATGACACTTATGGCCTAGGGTTAGAACAGACCTTACAGATTAGGGACTCAGCCTTGTGAGACTCCCCCCTACTTTAGATGTCAATTGCAAGTTGTGGGCCATTAGGTTACTCACACTTCTGTCTAACTTGGTGACAAATCTCGGCTTCCCGTGTTGACCTTCCATAGGTTTGATAATTTGCTATAGTGGCTCACAAAACTCAGGGAGGTGTGTACTTATATTTACTGATTTATCAACTGGAAGGACCCTGAGCACAAAAGCTTCTGTCCCACTAGTATTGAAGTATGTCTCCCTTCCTGTACACAAATGTGTTCACAACCTGGAAGCTCTCTGAACCCAACACTTAATAGAAGTATGACCAATTATTAACTCATTAACTCCAACTCCCCCTTCCTGAAAGATGGAGCATGGGGTTGAATTCCAAGCTTCTGATCATGTCTTGGTCTTTCTGATGACTTGCCCCATCCTGAAGCTATCCAGAAGTCCATCTGAAATTGCCTCATAAGAACAAAAGATGCTGAAGGAAATTCCAGGAGATTTAGGCACTCTATGTCAGGAATCAAGATCAAAGACCAAATATTAAATATAAAAGATGTTCTTAATATCCCTGTCACTTAGGAAATTGCAAGGATTTTAGAAGCTCTATGCCAGGAACCTACGGCAAATACATATTTTTTGTTATGTCACAGAGCCTGATGTTGGGGTATGGTTAGTTTTCCTGCAACTGGGCAAAGTGAGGAGGTAGTTGCAATACAATATTCTAGAGGTGGCAGAATCTCAGTGGGGATGACTCCTGTGAAACTGGGCATCAAGCAGCATAGACTAAAGGGTCCCAGCAGAGATGCCTTCAGCTGAGCATGGTGCGAGTGCAGAGGACTGTTGGAGGGGCTGTAAGATGTACCAATTGTTTTGTGTACTCTATAAGAAAAAACAACCCCAGCCCAACTGGGTTATCCTCCATGTGTCTTGATAATGTAAGATCACTGGGATTCTTGTAAGGTCCAAGAGTAGCAATAAAGCCCTGATATCCAAACTTCTCTTCAGTCTTGGTGAAGAGGTATTGGAAGCAGATGGCTTTTATTTAGAAAAATTAAGGAACACTTAATTTTTTCTTAATTAAGAAACAGTTAACATTTTTTATGTAGAAAAATGTCACTGCATTCCAGAAGCCATGCAGCAATTGAGATCTGTTAAAAATCTCCAACAGAAGATGACTAAGAGACCTACCTTCTATTGGGGTGTGGATTTCTGTGATCCTGGTTTGAGCACTTGCTTAAAAGGCAATAATAAAACGAAATGATCACCTAGGAATCACCTAAGCAACATTTTTATTTGGTAAAATGGAAAAAAAAAGCAAACAAGAAAACTTAAACCTGTTCTTACTGCAATTCATAACTATTTTTTTCTTTTTCTTTTCTTTCTTTCTTTCTTTCTTTCTTTTTTTTTTTTTTGAGACAGAATCTCACTATGTACCCCTTGGTAGAGTGCTGTGGCATCACAGCTCACAACAACCTCAAACTCTTGGGCTCAAGTGATTCTCTTGCTTCAACTTCCCAAGTAGCTGGGACTGCAGGCATCTGCCACAATGCCAGGCTATTTTTTGGTTATAGTTGTCATTGTTGTTTAGCAGGCCATGGCTAGGTTTGAACCCACCAGCCTCGGTGTATGTGACCAGTGCCCTACCCACTGAGCTACAGGTGCCTCCCCTCATAACTATTTCTAAGTAAAAGTGACCAGTACTGCTCTGAATACTTCTCTGGAATTTGAGTAACTGAGCATTTACCTGTGGATTGTCCCACTCACAACATTTCAAGCATATTAGGATTAACTAACGACCTTCATTTAATTAAATAAATATAGAACTATAAGAGCTATAGGTTTGCAAGCTGTATTTTTATAAATAAAAACATTAGTTTTAATTTGATGATTTTTCTTTTTTATATTTGAAACTAAACAATTTCTTTTTCCACATCTCAAACATTCTCAGTGGCCCTTGGAAACCTTGAGGGTTGCAGGCAGTTATGCCTATGGTGCCTAATGCAGTGAGGGAGCTATGTAGGTGGAGAGCTTGTAGTCACATGCATGTTCTCACAACTGACTTGTCCTCCCACTCCTCATAAAAACAGCAGAGTTTAAAAGGTGGGGGAAATCTTAAGCCAGTGTTGGATTCTATCACTGAACAAGAAACAAACCTTTCCTTTCCAGGTGAACCATAAAATTATTTAATTTCAGAAGAAGAAATGTGAACAATTTTGTTTCTAAAGCTTCTATGAGGAGGTTGAAAATAAAATTTTATTACGATAACAAATAAATTGAACCAATAACTGGTTATTTATGACTTTCAACTGCAAAGCCATTGTTATTCAATCAGGCATATTTTATAAGAGTATATAATCTTTCCTTTTTAATTAGCTGGTTTGGGGTAGCTTGAAACAGCAAAATATTGGCAAGAATATGGGACATAGTGAGGGGAAAAGTGAATTTTGCTTTTCTTCTGTCCCTAAGGAATTGTATGTTACTGTATCTCTTGCCCATCTAGGCTTCTGTTACTTCCCTTGCATGGCTCATGATTTGGGGTAGGCAGGTATTTCCTAAGCTTCAGTCATTTACTAAGGACTTTCATGATTTTTTTGATATATTCACATGATATTAGGCCAATAGTATTTATAGGATTTTTCTATAGATTCAATTTACTTTAAAAATATATTTAAGGAGGCTTCTGCTTCTTCTTGAGAAGAAGAAGAACAGAGAACAGATTTATCCTCCTACCTGAAACAACTGAAAACAAGAACAAAATACATGAAGCAAGCATTTTCAAGACATTGAATATCAGGCAATGAAGGTCAGTGATAGCAGGGAGAGAGGAACCATAAGGGGAGAACCTTATAACTGCTGGTAGCATATCGCCTAGAAATGGTTTCCAAGGGTGGTACAGGAGAGGGGACTCCCAGGAAAGCCTGGCGATCTCCCTGAGTTTAGGAGCTGGGAGTCAAGGGAGGTCAAGTGCTGGAGAGGGAACAGATGTACAATGAGAAACTCTAGAGATCTAAAGAGGCATTCCATGGTCACTCAGCTAAGTATTGATCAGGAAACTGCTCCAGGCTGGGGGAAAGAACCATCCGAAAACACTAGAGGAAACACTCAGCAGAAGTTGCAGAAGGCTGGGAAGAGTGTCTGTTCTCAGTCAGACCTTATTAATTGAGCATCTGATATTCAGAGGATATTTCCTCAAAAGTAGCACAAAATTAGCCCTAGACTCTGTTCTGGTCTCACTTAACAAAATGTCTAACTTGAAAGCAAACTGTATGCAAGTAATTTAACTGCATCCTTGAACAAAGCATAAGACTGTTTATTTAAAAACTCAAATTATCCAGCACCCAACAAAGTAAAATCAAAATATCTGATATGTAATCAGAAAGTCCAGGCATGTAAAGAAGTATGAGGAGAAAAAGAAATCAACCAAAACTGATCCAGAAATTATACAATTTGTTGACAAGGACATTAAATCAGTTACTATGACATATATGACATATATCAGTATGTTCAAAATGCTAAAGAAAACTGAAGAATATTAGTAAGAAAAGGTAAAAAAGATGCGAATTAAACTCTTAAAGATGAAAACTACAATGTTTGAGTATAAAGTACACTGGGTGAAGAGTTTACTTTCAGGAATCATTTCTAAGATTTGTTACTAAAGAAGTTTTTTGAACCTATAAATGACAAAAAAAAAAAAAAAAAAGCTCACTAGATGTCATTAATGTCAGATTGGGTGTTACAAAAGAAAAGATCAACGAGACTGAAAACCTAGAAATAGGGCGACTCAAAGAGTAGGGCACCAGCCCCATATTCCAGAGGTGGCGGGTTCAAACCCTGCCTGGGCCAAAAACTGCAAAAAAAAAAAAAAAAAACAAAAACAAAACAAAAAACCTAGAAATAGAAGCTATTTAAAATCAAACACAGAAGAAAAATAATTTAAAAATGAACAGAACTTCAGTGAATTGTGGAAAAACTTGAAAAAATTTAATAATCGCTTAATTATTGCAATAATCTTATAATTGTATTCCCCAAAGGAGCAGAAGAGACAAAAAAAAAAATCTGAAAGGAAAATGGCTAAAAAATTTCTAAATTATGTGAAAACTATCAAACCACAGATGCAAGAAGATCAAAAAATCCAAAGTACAAGAAACAGAAATAAAACAGTACCACAGTACATAATAGTCAACATTTTCAAAACCAGTAATAAAGATAAAATCTTACAAACAGCCAGGGAATAAAGCCACATAACATACAGAGGAACGAGGATGAGGATGACTACATATTTCTCATAGGATACAATGCAAGTGAAAAGACAGTGGAGAAATGGCCTTAAAGTACCAAAAGCAAGACTACTATGCATGAAAAAGTGTCTTTCAAAAACAAGGGCAAAATAGAGGCCCTTTTTTTAGACCTATAAGGAGGCAAGAATTTATCACTCATAGACACATACTATAAAACATCTTAAAGGAAGTCTATTAAAGATAGAAATACAAATCTACACAAAGCAAGGAAGAGCACCATAAATGGTAACTACACAGGGAAGGGTACGACATCTTTTCTTTTTTTTTTTTTGCAGTTTTTGGCTAGGGCTGGGTTTGAACCTGCCACCTCTACCCTATGGGGCTGGTGCTCTACTCCTTTGAGCCACAGGCACTGCCCATGACATATTTTCTTATTGCTTATATTTTTGACTAAACAAAAATGATCATGTCAAGTGAGGATTCTAATACAGGATGAAGTATAAAGCATGATAATAACAGAACAAAGCCTAGGAGGGGAAAAATGAAACTATGCTGTTGGTAAGAGTTTTATACATGAAGCGGTATTATATTAATCCAAGCGAGATTTTGATAAATTGAAAATATATACTGTGAACTCTAAAGAAACCTCTAAAAATATAAAACAATGTGATATTTCTAAATAAATGCACAGAGGTGATAAAAGGAGATCATAAAAAATAATTCAAGAGAAGACAAAAAAGGAGGAAAAAGGAACAAATAGAAAGTATATAGCAAGGTGGTAGATTTTAAACCTAACTACGTCACTAAGACCTTAAATAAAAATAAACTGAGAATTTCAATTAAATAATATAAATTATGAGATTGGATAAAAGAAGCAGGAATCGACTATCTGCTGTCTGAACGAAAACCACTTTAAATCTAAAGACACAAGTTCCAAGGAAAAGGATGGAAAAAGATGTACCATGTTAATACTGATGAAAAGAAACTTGGACTGGGCGTAAAAAATCAGGCAAAGTAGATACCACAACAAAGACGACTCTCAGGGTTAAAAAAACAAATGACAATTTCATATTGATAAAGGGATCAGTTTAGTGAGAGAACACATCAATCCTAAATATTTATATAGCTAACGACAGAGCTTCAAAATAGATGAAGTCAAAACTGATAGCACTGCAAGGAGAAATAGAGAAACTCATAATTGTGATGGGAGCTTGTACCACCCTTCTCTCAGTAGCTGATAGATGATGTAGTCAGAAAGTCAGCAAGAAATCTTGAGTACTGTTATGCCACTTTGATCTAGTTAACATTTACAGAATAATCCACCCATCTACAGCAGAATACACGTTCAAGGGCACACAGAACATTTGCCAAGATAGACCATATTCTGGGCCATAAGACAAGTCTCAATAAATTAAAAGGTATTCGGGTCACACCCAGTATGTTCTTTAGCCACAGAGGAGTTAAAGTGGAAATCAGTAGAAGGAAGACATGTGGACAATCTCCAATATTTTAAAAATAAGTAACACACTTATACATTACCCATGGGTCAAAGAAGAATTCAAAAGGGAAATTAAAAAATATTTTGAAGTGAATGAAAATGAAAATACAATAGATCAGAATCCGTGGGATTCAATGAAAGTAGTCTGTAGGAGGAAATTTACAGCTCTAAACCCCACTGTTAGAATAGAAGAAAGATTTGAAATTAATGACTATAGTTTCCGCCTAAGAAGCTAGAAAAAGGAGAAGGAATTAAACCCAAAATAAACAGGAGGAAGAACTGGACTTTATTCTGGCAGCAATGAGCTGTGTGACCCGGAGAGGATTGCTCTCTCCGGTTTGCGTGGTTTCATCACTTGAAAAATGAGGATTATAAGCAATATCAGTGTTGATTTGAAATGCTGGTCTGCTGCATAAGAATCACAAGAGGAGCTTTTTAGAAACACCAGTTTCCAAACCTGCCCCAGATCTAGAGAATCAGAATTTCTGAGTAGGGCCTGAGAACCTCTATATGGAAACACAGAAGTGATGAGAATGTCCTAAGAGTGCTAGGACAAGTATCCTCCTCCTTGGTGGCATTCTGTTTGGTGACATGATCTCTGAGGGGATGCTTGCAAGGAAGGCTGAGCCCTGGACAGGGGCTCTTAGCTTTAGTCTGCCCCCCCATAACTCAAGCAACTCAGTCATGCTGGGGACCATCCAGGTCTAGACAGGAGGCTACTATCAATGACCAGGATGGACCCACAACAGAGATCTTCCGTTTATCTTATAATGCTGTGCAAGCTTCACAGATTCATCTTCCTTTCCTAGGTAGGTGAAGGAGTCTGATTATGACCTAGGCTGGTTCCCAGCCTCTCTAGCAATGTTGGAACTGAGGGTGTGATTTAATTTGTTTCATTTTTATTTCATTTCTGACTATTTCTGTTCCATAATTTATTTCTTTTAAGCACAAATGACTTTATTTTTTATCTCTGAACCACCCTAACTAATTAATTTTGACAAATTTTCAGACTATTGTCTAAAATACCTTACATTTGGAATGTTTACTCTTTCTTCTGTTTTTTTGGTTGTCCTTTGACAAATTAGACTTCTGCAATATGTTTTGGAATTTTAATTTGCGGCTGGCTCACTTTGAGCATCTCCAAACTTTTCCCTGCCTAAGAATTTGGTGGTTTTCTCTGTGTAGCTTAGCTCCCCTATTCCTGAAACAGAATGGGGTTTACATTCCAGCTTGAGCTTGGGAAGTACTGCCCCTAGGGGACATCCAGCGGGGAGGCAGACCCATTGCTGAGTCTCAGTTGGCTCCTTTCCTGGTAGTCACGTTTCATCTTCCTTCACCCTTTGTCTCTGCAGCTCCCTCTGAAGCTCTAGTCCTAGTAGGATGGAGAGCCTGCCTGCCTCTGGCATCCAACAGGAAGCCGGGCTCTGCTCTGGGTCTCACTCACAGTTAGAGCTGCTTATCCCATGGGGCCCAAACCCTCAGTTGCTGTTGCCTACTTCCAGAACCCAGACAACCCACAATTTATGTTTATCTTTTGTTTCTGGTCCACAGAGATGTTTATGTTGTACCAGAGCTTGGTTAGATCTTCTTGCTTTTCTTTTCTTTCTTTCTTTCTTTCTTTTTTTTTTAAACTATCTCATCTGTCATTGGTATATGTTCAGAGTAGAAAGGTGAACTCACTGCCTTTTGATCATTACAAAAGTCTGAATTAATTCATTCGAAAACCGTAAATAAATGACATTTCTTTCAAGCCCGGGTCTCCACAGGGAGAGCCACATCCTCTACAAGAATGTAAGAAATCCTTCTGGAAGTTACCTATGATTGACTCCTATTTACTTCTCCACTTGACAGAGCCTGAGCATTGACCTCTTCTGTTAATACTCGTGGTATGTTGTCCATGTTGATATTTGTTGATTTGTTAGAAATGTTATGTGTGTACATGTCCTGTTTTACAATAATTTGCCAACTGCTTAAAAGCGGGGATCATGACTTATCGTTAAAATATTCCCCAAATGACTGACATAGTCTCTGACAACCACGCACAGTAAGCCTCAATATAAATATCAATTATCAGATTGATTTACTTCATGCGTTTCAAATTTCCTTAACTACTCAATCAAGTGCACTATGATGCATAATAAAAATATTTCTGTATCCAAAGGTAATGTTGAAATATAAAAAGGGACAGCTATGAACAATAGCTGTGTACGAATGTGTACATATTTGACATTTTCAGGTTTTTTTCCTCCTTCGTACGTGCTCTGAGATCTAGTGCCCATTGACCTTTCAACTTGGAAAACATTGTACAGTTGTCTACCATGAAAGGGGCCTCCAGCCCTGCCCATCAGGAAGTCAGCTACCTGTGACCAGAGAGCCCCAGTACATTCTTCTGGGAGCAGGTGTTAACCCACCCCACCTAGTTAAAAGCCTGCAGGGCCCCTCCCTTTGGGAGATAAAGAAGCAGTCTGTGTGCGGTCCCTTCTTCGCCTCTACAGACCCATTTGTTAAGGGGATACACCCCCTGCAGGAATCTTTCAATGCTCTTCAAACCCTGGGTATGTACAATGCACCTGACCTTGTTCAAAGACAGGGGCTGTACTTGCTCCCAGGCAAAGACTGCAGAAATACAAAAAAGAAATACATCTTACTAGGCGTTTTTTACTCTGTTGTATAGAAAAGCTCCCATGTTCTTCTCTCAACTAAAACACTTCTTATAATAGTTCTCCCTGTTTTCTTTTCACTCTAATAAATTAACAATTGCACACCATCGGTTGCTCACGATTCAGCAATAAGGCTCTTTCCTTTGATAAGGTGCAGCCAGTGGGAAAAAATGTAAAACTTTGTGTCCTCTACATTTTAGATCATTTATTTCCCTCTTAGAAGAATGTTCTTTGTGCCCCTCACTGAATCAGGAATGGACTTTGTGCGAAGCGTGTTTTATCCTGTAGAAAGGATAAAACCCTTTGGAGGGAGGCATTTACTCACAGGGAGCAGAGCCTGCAGGGTGTTCTCCCCTCGGTGGGGGCGGGTGGTGATAAGGTGTGGCATCCGCAGAAGAAATACAGGCAAGCCCTTCAGTCACCTAGTCCTTCACAACAGATGGCAGCTCACTCAGGACACAATAGTGGAAATCTGGCCCCTGCTTGAAAGGCAGTTGACTCAGGACTCGATCCAGCCAATGCTCCCTGCATTTTAATTATAAAAAGGACGTGAAATATGTGAGAGGCCACCACTCCCACACACACACACACACACACACACACACACAATTCCCGGCTGAGAACAGCAAAGACTATCATTAAAGAAATTCCCTGTAAGACCTGTGTCCATGTATCTGTATGAGAAAATGAGGACACTTAACACAAACGCAATTTGCTCAGTGATTGAAAGGTTATCCTTATATTCTAGGTTTCTTTTCAAGTTTCAGTTTAGGCTTACAAAGACAAACTAGATAGTTAGTGCATTCCTAAAACCCTGTGAAATGGATTTAAAATGAAATGGCAGTTTAAAAACATGTCTCGGGCAGGAGTGGAACACTAGGAAAATGCTTTAATGTTGTTTTTTTTTTTTCTTCCAGGTGAGTACTAAGAGGTGAAATATATTAACGCATGTGAGAGTATTCACAGCAAATAGTCCTGTTGAATAGGACAGCAGGATTATGCCATTAAAAAAGGAGGGCCTGAAAGGTAGGGGGCTAGGTCTAAGCTTGACTTAGGAAAAAAAAGGGGTTTGGAAGAGTTTAGCAAAGACTACTACTTAATCTCCTGTGTTGGGGAGTGGAGGGAAATGTGTTGTAAGGATATAAATTATATCCCTTCAACTGGTATGTGGAAGTCTGGACGCATTGGTGCCCGAGAATATAACTTTCTTTGAAAATAAAGTGTTTGTAATTAATTAAGTTGTGGTCATAGTGGATTAGATGGGGGCCTAATCAAATGACTGTTTTCCTTATAGGAAGAGAAAGTGGAGGGGACAGAAGACACACAGGAGAACAGGAAGTAATGATAAAGGCAGCGACTGGAGGGCACCAAGGGGCACCACCAGTTGTGCACAACCAAGAGGATGGAACACATTCTCCTTCAGAGCCTTCCAGGACACTGCTTTCTGACTTCTAACCTCCAGAATGTGAGAGAATAGACACCTGCTGTTTTAAACCACCTAATTGGTGGTTCTTTGTTATGGGAAGCCCTAAGAAATAAATACAGGAAGTAACATGTCTACTAGGCTTCTGAGCCGAGCAGGGCAAGGGCTGAGATCTGAGCTTCAAAATAGAGGTTTTTCCTTAACCCCTAGTTTTCTACATGGCAGCCGTCAGTTACCTTTTAGTTCTTCCGAGAACTGAACATACCCTGGGTGCTGAGTATGTGGACGAGAAGTCATGACAGTATCCTGAGTTTGCATATGTATGATATTTTATAATGAAAGCCAAATTTGTAAATACCCTTAGAGAAATAATTAATGTTGTATTCGTGTAACAAGAACAGGCTACCAGAAAATCAGAACAGAAGACTAAACAGAGTTCTTGGGAATGACAAATAATTTAGAAGAAATTTAAAGAAATTGTCAAAAGGATTGAAAAGTAGTTGGAGAAATTTCCTGGAAAGTAGAATAAAGAGAGAGATGGAAAATAAGAGAGAAAAGAAAATTAGGGAATAGACATGGTGGGTTCAAAATTCTAGTAGGCATCCTGGCTCCATGCATTTTGTATTACAGAATACCACAGACTGGGTAATTTATAAAGAAAAGAGGTTCATTTCTCACAATGCTGGAGGCTTGGCAGTTCAATATCAAGGTGCTAGCCTCTGAGAAGAGCCTTCTTGGTGTGTCATTCTGTGGCGGAAGGCAGAGGGTAGGTGACAAGTGCAAGAGGGGGCCAAACTCACCTTTATCACAAACCAACTCTTGCAATAACTAACCTGCTCCTGTGATAATGACATTGATCCATTCAGGAGGGCAGAGACTCATGACCTAATCACCCCACCTTCCGACATTATAGCGTTGGTGATTAAGTTTTCAACACATAAACTTTAGAGATTCAAACAATAGCACATCATAAAAAATGACATAGGAAACAAATGATAGGAAAAATATTAGGTCACTAACCACACTGAAGAGCATGAGCTTCCAGGTTGAGACCCATCCCCCACCATGACTACAGAACATACTACAGTGAGTGGAAAGGGATGAGTAACACAGCATCATTGTTATGGTAGTTTTAAGACGTATCTTCAAGTTCTCTGACACTTTTCCCTTCAAAAGGTAGAATCTAGTCAATTTGTTTTGAGTAAGCAAATTTTTCCAGAAGTAACATTCCTTGAATTCTGAAGCTAGGTCACAAAAGGCAATTATGTCACCTGGTTCTTTGTGTCCTGGGGTGCTCACCCTTGGTAGCCAGCCACTAATGCTGCGAGGAGGCCAAACAGCCACATGGGAAGAACAGGTGTAGGTGTTCTGGCTATGGACCAATTTGAAGTCGCAAATGGACTGCCGGCATCCACTGAGCGACCAGGCCTAAAGATCATTCCAGCCTCTGGCCCTCCTTGAGAGGAATAGGAGGCACCCTAGAAAAGGTTTTACCTGTTCAGAAAAATAAAATGAATAGTCTCTACAGAAACGCCTACAATATGTTACTTTGTTCCATTAACCTTTGTACCAAGTCATAGGTCCCATTTAGTGATTTATTTGAAGAATTTTGAAAATATAGTAATAGTTAACCTCCCATTTTTCCAAGAATTGATGTTTTAAATTCTGCATTTTTTAGGTTTTTTTCTTTTTTTAATCCATCTGCCATTTTAGTAGTATTTTAGTTTCTCCCTAGAATGTGATTTTTTTTTCCTTTCTTTCAATCAAAGTCACTGAGGTTTTCATTTAGTTCTGTGAGAATATATAATGCTGGTGACTTAGGCAAACTGATGGAGTAAGTACAGTTTGTTTTTCTCTATATTCATCCCTAATTGTAATTTTAAAAACAAGTTCAACCACAATTTTCTTAGTTCCTTACCTAAGTTCAGATTTAGGGAAAATTTGGTCAAATTCTACTCCTAAGAATGTGCTATTTCAGAGGTAAGGTAACTTCGCTTTATGAGTTGTTCTAATTTGTTGAGTGAATACTAAGAAAGCCTAGTAATTCTTTGGTAGGAAGATGAGATTGCCTCAAACACTTTCCCTGTTACTCACAGCACTGGAGCACATCCTCTTCACCTAAGAAATACCACAAATATTATTTAAAACTTGGAAGTAGGCTGGCGTAGTGGCTCCCACCTGTAATCCCAGCACTCTGGGAGGCTGAGGCAGGTGGATTGCTTGAGTTCAGGAGTTAGAGACCAGCCTGAGCAAAAGCGAGACTCATCTCTACTAAGAACAGAAAAAAACAGCTGGGTATCGGGGCACCTGGAGTCTCGGCTACTCGGAAGTCTGAGGCAAGAGGACTGCTCATGTCCAAGAGTTTGAGGTTGCTGTGAACTATGATGATGCCATGGCATTCTGCCCAGGGCAAGAGAATGAGACTTTATCTCAAAAACAATAAATAAATAAATAAATAAAAATAAAACTTAGAAATAAGGAAAAATGTGAGCAGTGCATCCTTTCTGTGCTATACAAGGGCAAAGCCACCCAAGGGTGACCTCGGAAAATATACTATGTTGCAGTCAGTGTCTGCTATTGTTAACGGGGAGATTTTGTCTGCTAAATGGGTATAGTTTCTGCCCAGTGGAAAAGGCAACTGCTAAATTTATGGGTTAAAGTTTATGAATTGGTTTTTTTACCCGGTCATTTTATCCTAATGTTTCTTTACTGTATAATGCACACACACACACAGGTGAAAACTGGCAAATAAGTGGTTAATGTTTCCTGTCTCTCAGGATCCTGTCCTTTTTTTGTCTGATGTTCAGAGTCTTGCAAATCATTGTCTCATACAGACATTGTCCAATTTTTGGTTGTTTCGGGTCTAAAGGCAAGTGTAATCCGTTACTCCTTCTTAGCTGGAAGAAAAAAAATACTAATGCTGTTTTTATGAATGTCTTAAATGTTTTGTTATAACTATCTTTTGTGCGAGCATATGATAGGATTAAAGTTAGTTTGGTGTTGGTCCCTCAAGCATAACGAATGAGGCCGTTCAGATTCGCCTGTCAACATTCTCATATCTCATATTTATTTGTTAAATTATCTGTTCAATGATTTTTTTCCCTTACTGGACTGAAAGCTCAGTGAGACGCCGTATCGTCTATGTGTGTGTTTTGCTCATCATGGCCTTTCCAGCTTGGAGCGGGCACCTTTTGTTCAATAGATATTTAGTAAATTAATGGATTTGCACTGTCAGCAAAACTCACTGCTGTTCTGTTAACAGAATTCCTGGGAAATTCCACACTCCTGAATGTGATTGTTCTATGTACTTTCACAGTGTCAGTCCCGTGACCCCTCTCCCCTTGCTCGATCTACCAGTCAGGGAGAATGTTGGCAAAGAGGCACTTTCTGTAAGACTGCACCTTCTGCCCGTCAACCCGTGAGGAAGAACAGGCTGCTGGGATCCTGGAAGCAAAGCTCTAGGAGCTGGTGACATTGAAGAGCCTCTCAAACCTCTCCTGTGACATTGAAGAATCTCTCAAACAGGCAAGCAGACCCTGTGCAGAGGGCACGGAGCGGAGATGTAGTGCTAGAGAACTGTACGATCTTATTGGGGAATCCGGTTTTCCAGTTGGAGGAAATCTCTCATTAAAAGGGGAAGAAACAGTTACGACAAAATCTAATGAGCAGTACTAGGTATGACTTATTTACTACCAAGTCCTTAAAAGACCACCAGAAACTGCTACAGATTAAGCAAAGGTAAATTTATTAGGGCTACACAAAATGGACAACGCCTCCTGGACAAAGTCTCATTTGCATCTCAACTGGAAAATTAAGGGGCTGACAAACTGAACATATAAATGGGAATGGCCACGTATGACCATGTATGACCCACAGCCTCTGCAGCCAACAGCCCAGGAAGCCAGAATTTGTCTCTCTGCAAAATCATCAATTTGAACAACTGTGCATGCATAGAAATAGCCTTACAAGAGCTAAGGAAACCAGACAAGAGAACACAGTACCTAGGCATTGCAATTCTCTTGATGAAGAGGAAAAAACATTCATTTTCAAGTCTATTCCTAATTCTTTCTTTATTTACCCAATATAGACAACATGGTCAGTCACCTGAATAATGTTTTCACTATCATAAACAACTTCTTTAGCTACCAGCCTATTGTACTTCCCCACAGAGTACTAATCTGGATTAATCTTAAGATTTGTGATGAGAATCGTTTTTCCTTTCTTGCTCCAACTCTCTGTTGGTGGCGGCTGTGAGGAGCAGGACACTGAGAAGGGGGCTGAGGTCAAGGTGGGCACAGAAGAGACAAGCTCTTGACTGTTCACCATATCCATTATGGGCCCAAGTGGAGAGTGGCAAGAGTATAAACTACATGTTCAACATATATCTCTCATATTGAGCTTTGGATCTGCATATCCAACTACCCGCTAGGTAATCTTATCTGCCTACTCTACAACTACCTCAGTCTGTCTAAAACGAAAACTTAAATTGCCTTCTTTCACCAAAGGTTTGCTAACTAATCCGTCAAATTGGCCTCACAATTCTTGTCAACACTGTGTCCCAGGCAGCCATTACCATAGTTCAGATTAGCACTCAATTCAGAATAAAAATCCTCTTTGTCACCTAAGGAAATTTGCTCTGCTGGTGGAATTATAGACATTAGCGATGAGGCTGGGGGAAGTTGATGGGATGATGGAAGCCCAATGTCTTAAAATCGAACCCATTTCACCTTTCTGGGTACAGAAATGAGATCATAGTGACAAATTCCAAGTGTACTTGATGATCTCAGTACTGGGAAAAACAAAAGTAATGAAACTTTTAGGCTCTTTTAAAGTCAGTCTTTGAGCAATTTCCTCTTTAGTTTACATACATCTGACGATCTCCTTTAACTTCCTCTCCTTAACACCCAATATTTTTATTCTCAGATGGTCATAAGGAGGCAAGTTTATTTATCTGAAGAATTACAGCGTCAATCCCGTATAGAATGGTATCTGTGTTTATGCAAAAAGTAATTCCTGATAAAAACAAAGTGTAAAACTGATTGATGTCTTATAGCAACTGAGGGGTCTCTACTGGCAACTAGGATTACTGTTTCCTACTAGAACAACCGGTAGAGAAAATTGAGTTCTTATAATAAATTCCGTAACAGCAGCTTAGCCGTAAATGATTTTTTAAAAGTCACTTGTCTGTGCAAACTGGTTAGAGCAGAAATATTTTAATGATATTTCAAGAGCTTAATGTCAACCATCAGTGTCCAATAAATGAAAATTACTTTTAGTGATACATCTGGAAATATGATGGTTTTTTGAGCCAAAATCTCTCAAGCTTTGCATAAAATTTGGATTTTTATTTCTATCCTGTGACTGTTATATAAACTTCTCATATTTGTTAGAGAAAAAGAAGATAAATTAGACACTACTTGGGATATTGAAAAATGACTAAAATGTTAAGAGGTATTAAATTTATTGTTTGCTCATTGAGGGAAAGAAAGAAAGTGAATAATTTATTTAAGGGGAGCAATTTTACTTAAAGGGCAATATTTTAATAAGCAGAAAGGGGAAAAAGGGAATATATTTTCAAATGCAAGCAGCATCACTGGAATGAAAAATGTATTGTGCCAAAGCAGCTACCTTGAAGGGGAGCTCACTCATCTGCATGTAAATTCTGTCCTATAAAATTCCGACTTTATGTTCATTCTCATCTGTTTCTTCATTGAACTGATACTTAGTGAGTACCTACTCTGTGTACTGGTGTTATAGGCTGCCATGGGGAGATCACAGTGATCAGGATAGTCACAGTTTCTCTTATCATGAAGTGTACCTTTAGTGGAATTTTCTTTCATTAATTGATTAACTTATACCATCATATTAGGTAAAATGTTTAGCTCTGTGTGACAGGAAATCTGAAATAACAATGGTTTAAACAACTGCCTGTGTAAATATAAATCTTCAGACCTCAAAGACTGGTTCAATTATCAATGAAAAGCTTGAATCCTTCTGTCTTGATGTTCCGCTGTTCTTAACCAGTGTATGCATTTCGTCTTTGGAGTCTGTTTTCTTTCACGTAGCGTAATGCATTTGAGATCCATAATCTTATTGATGGCAATAGCGCATTCTATCACTGAGTAGTATTCCATTCTATGGATGTGCTACAGTTTGTTTATTCCCCCATTGAGGATCTTTTGGATTGTTTCAAGATTTTGGTGATTTGTTTACACATTTGATTACAGGTTTTTGGGTGAAACTAGTCCTTTGATTTCACTTGGGTAAATACAAACATACCTCGCAGGCGTTGTGACTTTGGTTCCAGGCTACCTCAAAAAAGCAAATATCACAACAAACTGAGTCACAAAATTTTCACTTCCCCAGAACCTATAGAAGTTATGTTTACACCGTGCTGTGGTTTAGTAAATGCATAATAGCTTTATTTCTAAAAAAAAAAAAAAAAAAAAAAAAAAGCACATTCCTTAATTATAAAATAATTTATCACTTAAAAATCACCTAACCCTTTAGCAAAATGTCATCTTTTAGCTAGTGGAGGGTGTTGCCTCAATGTCGAGGGAGCTTAATGATCAGGGTGGTAGTTACTGAAGGTTGGGGTGGCTGTGGCAATTTCTTAAGATAACAATGAATTTGTCATATTGCTTGGCTCTTCCTTCCATGAAAGATTTCTCTATAGCATGTCATGCTGTTCCTTTCCAGGCCTGTGAATGTTGACATTTTGGCCTCCTTCCAGGAATGGTGAATGGCATATAGAAAAAGGAATTTTTTCTAGAAGGTTTCAATTTACTTTGCACAGCTCCATCACAGTAATCATTATCGATGGCAGCTATAGCCTATGGAATGTATTTCTTAAAAAATAAGACTCAAATTATACAGATGTGGTGGCATGTGCCTAGAGTATAGTCCCAGCTATTTTGGGAAGCTGAGGCAGATGGATATTTTGAGGCCAGGAGTTTGAGGTTGCTGTGAGCTAGGATGGCTCCAATGCAGATTAGCCAGGGTGACAGAGCAAGACTCTACCTCAAAAAAAAAAAAAAAAAAAAGAAGAAGAAGAAGAAGAAAAAAAAAAACTTGAAAATGGAAATTATTCCTTGATCCATGGGCTATAGAATGAATGTTGTGTTAGCAGACTTGAAAATGACATTGATTGTATATCCCCATCAGATGCATTGTTGATGAACTGTAATGTTTTAAAAGGGATCTTTTGCTGGGTGGTAGGTTTCAATAGTAAGTTTATGATATTCAGTAAACCATACTGTAAACGGATGTACTGTCATCCAGGCTTTGTGGTTTTATTTCCAGAGCACAGACAGAATACATTAGAATGTATTCCAGGGTTTGGAGCTTGGTAAATGAACCTGGGCATTGACTTCAAGTCACCAGCTGCATTAGCCCCTAATAAGAGTGTCAGCCTGTCCTTTAAAGCTTTAAAGCCAGGAATTGACTTCTCTGCTCTAGCTTTGAAAGACCGACATGACATATTCTTTCAGTAGAAGGCTGTTTTGTCTACAACAAAATACTGTTTGGTGTAACCGCCTTCATCAATGATCTTGGCTTGATCTTCTGGATAACTTAACTGCAACTTTTCCATCATCACTGCTTCAACTTGCATTTTCACGGTATAGAGAAGTCTTCTTTCTTTAAACCTCACGAACCACTCGCTACCAGCTTTTAACTTTTTTTCAGAAGCTTCCTCACCTCTCTCAGCCATCACAGAATTTAGGAGTTAGGACCCTGCTGACCTGCTGTGGAATAGGCTTTGGCTTAAGAGAATGCTGTGGCTGGTTTGATCTATCCAGACCACTCAGACTTCCTCCATATCAGCAGTAAGGCTGTTCTGCTTTCTCATCACTGAGTAGCACCTCTATTTTCCTATAAAAACCTTTGCATTCACAACATCATTTCATGGAGTATTTGGCTAACTGGCACAAGAGACTAACTTGCGGCCTATTTTGGCTTTAAGTCTATCTCAGCTTTCAACCTGCACTCTTCAGTAAATATAATCATGTCTAGACTTAAGGTGAGAGTTCTTGTTTTGTCTTTTTTTTTTTTTTTTAAGACAAGTCTCACTCTGTCACCTGGGCTGGTGTGCAGTCATGTGACTATAGCTCATTGCAACCTCAAACTCCTGGGCTCCAGAGATCCTCCTGTTTAGCCTCTTGAGTAAATGAGACTACAGACACATGCCACCACGCTCAGATGATTTTTCTATTTTGTATAGATATGGGGTCTGACTCTTGCTCAGGCTAGTCTCAAACTCCTGGTCTCAAACAATCCTTCTGCCTCGGCCTCCGGAAGTGGTAAGATTACAACCATGAGCCACCATGCTGGCCTAAGGTGAAAGACTTCCTTTCACTCGAGCACAAAAGGGCCACTGTAGAGATATTAACTGGCCTAATTTCAATACTGTTGTGTCTCAGGGAATACAGAGGCTTGAGGAGAGAGAGAGAGATGAGGGAATGGTTGGTTGGTAGAGGAGAGAGAACACATACAACATTTATTGCTTAAGTTTGCCATTATACGTGGGTTCATGGTGCCCCCAAACAATTAATAACATCAAGGACAACTGATCACAATACACCATAACAGATATACTAATTATGAAAAAGTTTGAAACATTGTAAGAATCACCAAAATGCGACACAAAGACACAAAGAAAACACATGCTGTTGGAAAAATGTTGCTGTAGACCTTCAGTTATTACAAAATGTATTATCTTCAAGTGCACAGAGAAAGCCAAGCAAAATAAAATGAGATATGACTGTATCTAGAAGTGGGATTTTTGAGTTATGCAGTTAAATGTATATTGAACTTTATAAAAACTGCAAAATTATTTTTAGTGTGGTCCTTAATTCTGTGTGCCCAACAGCAATGTCTGAGAACTCTAGTTGTTCTGTATCCTCATCAACATTTGGTATTGTCAGGCTTTCATTTTAGCCATTCTAATAACTTAATATGTAATAGTGTATAGTAGTTCTTATTGTGGTTTTAATTAGCAATTCATTAATTAGAAATAATAGTGAGCATCATTTTATGTGCTATTTGTCATCTCCATATCTTCTTTGGTAATATGTTTAAATCTTTTGCCCATTTAGATTTGGTTATCATCAAGTTTTGAGAGTTCTTGTCTTGTCTTTCATTCTCATAACATGTAATTTGCAGAGCAAATGCTTTAATTTTTAGAAAGTCCATTTTATTTATTTTTTCTTATGGATTGTACTTTGAGCTAATCCTAAAATTTTCAGCCTTGAGATTTTATGTGCTAAAAAACACAAAAAGAATAAATTCCTTCAAGCAACAATTGATTATCTATAAATAATATATTAGCTCTACCTCTTAAATATGAAATCAAATTAAAAGATACTTATTTGTGCAGAAAGAACCAAATTAGAATTAAGAAAGGAGACAAGGATCCATGGGCATGGTGGCTCATACCTGTAATCCTAGCACTCTGGGGAGTCAGGGCAGGTGAGATGCCTAATCTCATGAGTTCCAAACCAACCTGAGCCAGAGCAAGACCCCATCCCTAAAATAGCCGAGTGTTGTGGCAGGTGCCTGTAGTCGCAGCTACTTTTGGGAGGCTGAGATAAGAGAACAGTTTGAGCCCAAGAGTTGGAGGTTGCTTTTAGCTGTGATGCCCTATCACTCCACTGAGGATTATATAAAATGAGACTCTGTCTCAAAAACAAAACAAAACAAAAAAAATGAGGCAAGGATCTAATGATAATTAAAAAAAAAAAACTAAAGTCTTTTAGAGTTTTTACAATAGCATCATGTTGATACAGATGAAATAAAATACCTCATAGGGTTTCAAATACTGGTTTATTAATTCCTCTATTTCTATATTTCAAAATTTTTACTAAGCAACTAATATGAGCCAGGTACTATGTTCCACATGAGGGTACACAGATCAATGATGATTTTTGCCACAGAACTCGTGACAAAAAAATCAGCAGATACTATAATGTGATAAGAAATGTGATTGACATATGTTCAAAGTAAACCCTGCTTCTTTTTGCACATGTAGCAGTTTCATAGCATTTATCTCAGTTTGAAATTATTCCTGTGACTACTTGATTTAAAGACTGTCTCTCACTGGCATCACAGCACAATGAGCTGGATTACCAGTCACGGAATCAAAGTGCTTGCCCTTGAAGTACAGAAAGGAAGATTTGCTAACTCTGCCCTGGCAGTTTTGAAGAGTTCATAAAAAAGGTGACATTTGAAGTGAATCTTGAAGCAGAGGTAGAAACTTGCTATTGGGGACAAGAGAGGGTTGGGAAAGTACAGAAGGCAGCATTCCAGCACCGTGAAGTCAGAGATGGACTCATGAAGGCCCATGGACAGCAAGTGGCATGGGGCAGGATCGTCTGCAGAAGGATGTATGAGGGCAGAAGATGAAGCCAACAAGGAAGGCGCTGGGCAGAACGGCAAGGAAAGGACTTGCCAACCAGGCCTGGTTCCAACTTCATGACAATGGCATTGAGGGACTGAAGGATTTTGAACTTGTGAGTGACCTGATCACATCACAATTCTCAAAAGGAGATGGCAGCATGGTGGCTGGCTAGAGAGCAGAGTAGGGAAAGGCTGTTGCCAAAGCACTAGTAGGGTGTGAGAGCCTGTGGCAGGGCAATAGAGAAGGTGGGCAGGGCCAGATCTGAGAGCTCTGGCAGAATTATGAGACTTCGTGGTCCATCAGATAGGAAGGGTAAAAGAGAAGAAATTAATATTTTAGCTCTTCTGGGGGGTATTGTATGTTGATATAAGCATAATTTTTAGAAGTTGTTTTTTTCAGATTAATATTACATCTTTTAGAAAATACTGTAAAGTACAAAAAGAAAATTCACTATCCCTACATACAGAATTAACTACTGCAGACATTTCATGTACACGTCCTTCTATCCTTCTTTTAAAATTAATTTTTTGAAAGAGATCCTAAGGATTCTATCTCCCCTAGGAACTCTCATAAATTGCATTCAGATGTTGAATTTCATTCTGAACTCAAATATTGTTTTGATTAAACTATGCACTTTTTTTTTTTTAAGTGAAGTGATTAGGTACATGCACAGAACTGCAGAAAAGGAATTTCTCCCCTGGAAACCAAATGAATGTCAACGAAGACACCCAGGTCATGCCCTCATTAGTACCTTCTAACCCGCAGAGGTAACCTGCCCAGAAACCGAGGGACACTTCCAGGTTCCTTGATTAATTCATATTCAATCCATTCAGCGTGCTGAGCCCAGCAGGAAGACCGCGCAGCAGCGATTTCTGCCTTGAGGAGTGCTGATTATTTTTGGCCCCTTCCAACCCTGAGCTGGAGTAAGCCTAAGTCTGTAAACATAAATAAAGAGAACAACATCCTGAGATCCAGAATGGAGAATACATTATTGTAGGTCCTTCCAAATAAAGGGATGGGGAGGGATGATTTAAAAAAAAAAAAAAAAGAATAAAGATGTTTGGTTTGAGAGGGATAGACTATGGGGAAGGGCGGAGACAGGGAGATTCAGAGGAGGCCTGACAATAAGCTCCAGGAAGAGAAAGTCCAAGGAGAAGGGGCAGTGGCCTCAACTACGGGCAATGTACCCCTGGGAGGGTCGCTCCCGGCGGGTAGCCCCACCCGCCAGGTACAGGGCGGAGGTGTGGCCGCGGTTACGGTCCTTCCTCCAGGCCTTCCCGGGGACCCTCCCTGGTCATCCCAGCTCCTCGCCAGTCCCCGGCGCCTCTCTGAGGTGGGAGGACAGTAGGACGGTGCTCCACTTCCACTCAGGCAGTGAGCGGAGTGCCTGCCTTCTCAGTCCAGAGGAGTCAACATGATTTATAGCAAAAAGAGAAAAACCAATACCTCCCGACAGGGCTGCGGGGGCTTTACTTGGGGAAAAGATTTGACAGAGGGTGGGAGATTTATGTAGTGGGCTTTCCCCGCCCAGAACTGTAAGTGGATTCCCATTTCCTAAGACCTGCTTCTCTCACTCTTCCCCGTCGCCCCCACCCCGACCCCTCCACCCTCTACCCCGCAGTCCGGGTCTTCCAGTGCAAACGTCAAGCAGTCTCCGTGTGCCCTGAGTTCGGAGCTGGACTTGTCCTTCCTTCCAGCGCTCAGGTCCGGCGGGGAGCAAGACTTAGCCCGGGCCGTTTCACACAGCCAGGCTTTCCGTCATGCGGCTGCTGGCTGGGTTGAGGCGGACGGCGAGGGAGAGGCGCCGGGGGTCCTGCACAGGAAGGAATCGGTCCAAGCTGAGCAAACACTGCTCGCTCTGAATGCTCACTGTGAACAGGCTTCCCCGGCAGGTCCCAAATCCTCCTCCCGTTCCGCTGGCCCAGAGGCTGGAGCGCCGCGCAAGAGCGCCCCACTCGCGCGGGGCAGTCGGCTGCGGGGCCGGAGTTTGCAGACTTGGCGCTCAGGCCGAGTCTCCGGGAGTTGGTCTCGCGCGCCGGGCCAATGGGCGCGCCCCGCGGAGGGCTCGGCTCCCCCCGCGCGCGCTGATTGGTCCCACGGCCCTCGAGGCCGGGCCGGCCGGCCGCAGCAGCGGGCGGTGGGGAGTGCCCGGCGCGGGTGGGAGTGGCGCGCGCGCCCCCCGCCGCCCGCCGCCCCCCGCCCCTCC
This sequence comes from Galagoides demidoff, assembly GCA_963574575.1. Classification (NCBI taxonomy): domain Eukaryota; kingdom Metazoa; phylum Chordata; class Mammalia; order Primates; family Galagidae; genus Galagoides; species Galagoides demidoff. Next base: position 5,692 of record CAUYQV010024682.1, on the reverse strand, counting down.
CGCCGCGCTCCCTTCCTCCCTCCTCCTCGCTCCCTCCCTGCGCTCCCCGGCTCCGGCCGCGCGCTGGCGGGGCTCCGCATTGCACACTCTGGGGGCGCCGCAGTGATCGTGGGATGGGGCAGCGGGCTGCCGCTGGTGGCCGGATTCCGCGCGCAGCCCGGGTGAGTAGAGGCGGGCTCCCCGGGAGAGCACAAAAGAAGAAGGGGTTGGTGCCAGCGGCCCCGGCTAATGCGGGGCCTGGGCCAAGCCCCAGGGAGTAGGCTGAGGCGCTGGAACTACCTAGTGCTAGGACTGCCCCCTGCGGCCAGCAGAGCCGGGGTGGGACCCGGCCTCTGTACCCTGCTCTGGTGTTTTGCTCCAGAGTGGGCAGAGAGCACTGCGCGCAGCCTGGGCAGGTCCAGAGGGGCGTGTGTCTGCGTGTGTGTGGTGCTGGCTCACTGAGGGTGGGATGGAAATGTCAGGAGCTGCCAAGTTCAAGGCTGGAGGATTCTTTCCCGGGAGTAATTCGGCACCTTTCCATGGCCAAGCTTGGGTCCACCAGGAACTCCAGCCGGAGGGAGTTCCCGGGTGGCGGAGTGGCAGCACCCCACATGTTGCTGCGAGGCGGGGGCTGTAGCCGTGGCCGTGACGGTGGCTGCGGGAGTTGCGGTGCGCTAAGGCACCTCCCCGCCGCTGCGAGACCGCGCTAGGCCCTTCGACCACCTACCCCGACGACCCTGGAAGCAGAGTCGGGACTTCGCCTGGGCTTGACTTGGCGACCTGTTTTTTTTCTTTGGTAACAGCAGTTCCGTCGATTCACATTTGGCTGACAATTTCAGCCTAAAGCTCTCTGTCTGACTCTCTCTGATCCCCACCGCCGCCCCACCACCTCTGCCTTCCTGCCTCCAGAGCCCCTACTATCGACCCTACTCCTTGATGTTTGAACTTGATGTTTGAACACGGGTGCATCCGGCGGGGCCCCTGGCATCTTCAGTGTCAAAATCACATGCCATTTCCTGTGGGACCCCAAAGATTTGTTATACTGGGGGAGAGTGGCGAGACTGGAGAAGCTGAAAGAGGGTCTTTGGTAGCGATTTGGTAGAACAGCGTGGACCTCCCAGAGCATATGACGAACGTTTAGCTTCTCCCTCCGGTAACCTACCCAAGGTGTGACCTCCAAAATTCAATTTTCTTTGTGGGAGGCAAGGGAGTTTAGATTCTCCAGGGGGAAGCTTATTTCTTCTTAAATTGACTTACTGTGACACACACTCTGTTCTCTCTGCTCTGGCCAACCATTGCAGATGCCATGATATTATTAGAGCAATTCACTTAAAGCCATTACATTTTCTTTTAGAGCGAGAGGAACTCAAGCTAGCTGTTTAAAATTTTGGACCTGCACCTTATTTCTCTAGACGACATTAATGGTGACTGTATATGTGCTCAGGTGTACCAAGTTTGCAAAAGATATTTGTGCATCTGTCCATGAAATGGCTTAATGCACATTTATGTTAAGCCCATTTAAATGTAAAACATCTATCTGTTTTCAATTTTAGTTTCCACCTCAACCAACAGCACTACGTTGAAACAGGACTTAAAGAGGCTTCATTGTTAAAACAGAGGTCTACAGAACTCCAGTTCTCAGAGCACACAGTATGCTTTCTGAACTTGTAGGCACGCAAAGCTTGTTAAAAACTGCTAATTGGTCCCTTGGATTTAAGATATCAGAAATGTTTCCAGACACTATTTATGGGGCTACGTTTTGAAGCTGTTGATAGTCTCTGTTAGGTGAATGTTTTTAGCACTAGTGCCTAATGGGGCTGATTCTAGGCAAGTAATGCCAAGTTAAAAAATCATATTTGTGTTGTATTGTATTGAATCATACTGTACAGTGCATGTGGCACATAGAAATCTACTACTAAAGTGCCTGTGAGGAAGTTTTTTTATTATTCCTGTTTCACAGATGGAACAACTGAGGCTTTCTGAGATAGACTTTTTCAAGGTGAATAACAAGTTCAAAGTCAAGTGTTTTTCAAATTCTTCCCTCCCTTTCTCTTGCCTTGCCTTTCTTTACTTTCTTCCTTCCTTCCTCTTGCTTGCCTCTATCTTTTGTATTTATCTACTTTTAACTTCTACCCTTCTTTTTACTGTTCAACTCATAGTTTGTGGGACCATTCTGAACCATCCCCAAAAGTCTTACTCTCTACTAAATATCACTTACCTCCCACTTAGGTGTGGGCTGATAAAGATATAAGGAGAAAGCTAATAATGGTTCTAGGGAACTACAATTTTCAAAGGGATACGTTATTTTTGCTAATGACTTAAAAATACAAGTAATCAAAACCGTAAAGAATGATGTTTGAATGGTAGTGTTTCAGAAAAATAAAGTGACGAATAGTAGGAGAGACGTTTGAGAAACATGTAAGTCTCTCATTTTATAAGCAAAATCTTCTCATCAGCTGTATGGACAATTAGCAATGCAGATACAATGGTTATTTCATTTTTGCTATTCTTATTTTTCAGAGAATTGACAAAACTGATGACTTAAATAAATCCAGAACCACTCTGGGAAAAAAGCACTCACTTATCAAAAGTCCCAAATTCTCATTAACTAGTGTACAAATTCAGCAGAAGACATTGCTAAAGAGAAATCAGATTTTTGCTTGTGAACCTTACAGAAATCTTCCTACTTGATTATTTTTAAAGGCTCATCATTTGCAAATTTTTTCTCGGAAGATTATTGCTCATAGTATTTTTTTATTGCATAATATTTATTAAGATGAATGGGATTAATTTTGTTTGCATTAATGTGGGTATTTATCGAGTTTAGTAATAATAACACTGGGTTAAGTGTATGGGCTTTGGGTTCATGTCCTATCTAAACTAAACTTGAAATTTCAGAAAATGGTTAAACCCCTCTGTGCTTTGGTTTTCATACATATATAGCATGAATGGTGTACCTACTATGTGTGGTTTTTCAGTTTACTTATGCAGCAGATATTTTGTGCTGCCCAGTAAGTATCAGTTGTGTTATAGATGCTAGGGATATGTGGGCAAGCTCCTTGCCAATGAAATTTACTGTCACCTGACATCTAATGACATGATAAATGTAAAGTGCTTAACACAGGACATGGCACCATTATTGTCAGCTGTTGGTATTGTACATTGTTTCAGGAAATATGCACTGAGTGCCTGCCAGATATGATACAGATTGTTACATATAGTGAAGAATGAAATATATTTCAACTCAATTAAATATTCTAATTGGAAAAGGGATTCCAAAGAAAGACATCAAGGTCATAATCAATCTCTAAAGGGATATTCAATGCTGATTATTAGGGGAAAAAATGAAAAGAAATATTTTTTAAAAATCACATTATCCATAAGAAAGTGGGGAGTATATGAATTACTTTATTGGAAACTCAATGTGGTAAGAAAAATAAAGGTCTTATATCCAAGCTTTTAAAAACACTAAATACATAGGAGAAAAGTTAAGGAAAGAAAAAGAATGTTTATCTAGAGCCATGTCATGAAAAAGGAAAATTTGAAGGGTCAGGTTATTGAATTGAGCTCATGACAGGTGACAAATCCTAGACACACTAGAAATGAGATAGCCAAAAATTAATTTGATAAAAATCCTTACAATTAGCCTGTGTTGGTGTCTCATACCTATAATCCTGGCACTCTGGGAGGCCAAGATGGGTGGAGCGACTGAGCTCAGGAGTTGGGAGATTAGCCTGAGCAAGAGCAAGACCCCACCTCTAATGAAAATAGAAAAATTAGCCAGATGTTGGGGCAGGTGCCTATTGTCCCAACTACTCAGAAGGCTGAGGCAAGATGATTGCTTGAGCCCAAGAGTTTGAGGTTGCTGTGAGCTATCATATCAGGGTACTCTACTCAGGGCAACAGAGTAAGATGTCTCAAAAAAAAATAAAAAAATGAATCCTTACAATTGGATTTGGAGTTCTAAAACAGTAATGAAACGTCTTAAATACTGTCACATGAGGATTGTGGGAGCCCTGGGCTTTCATCATACCAAATATATACTGGGAGATGAAAAGAAAGAAGACAGAGTGTAAATGAGTTCTTTGCTTCTGTTTTTGCTGAGTAATATTTCTACATCCGCAGTTTCTCAAGCAGTACACACATTGGAGGTAATAGATCACGAGTGGCAAGTGTGCAGGATATTCCAGACCTAATCAGTAAACTAGATACAGATAAATCACTAACACTCTAGATGGTGTTCTCCTAAGTACACTGAAGAAATGGTGTGGAAGTGACAGCTCTTGGTGGCATTGGTGGGCATTGGCCAGTGTCCTTGGGGCCTCCCATCAGGAAAAAGATTTCAGAAAGGGCCATCAAACAAGATCCATGTCCCTGTGCATACTAGGAGATTAGTATTCAAAGCAAACACAGATTACAGCAAGTAATGAATTCTTTTGAGGTAAAGGTGGTTAATGTATTAAAGGAGGAAAATATAGTCATGCACTATATTATGATGTTTGGGTCAGGGACGTACCACATTTACAGATATAATGGTGATCCCATTAGATTATAATGAAGTTGAAAGATTCTTCTCATCTATTGACATAGTAGTGGTCATAACGTCATAGTGCAAAGTATTACATGCTTGTGGTGGTGCTGGTGTTAGCAAGCCTGCTGGACTGCCAGCCCTATAAAAGTAGAGCACATACATCTATGTAGATTACATAATACTTGATAATGATGATAAATTGCTATGTTACGGGTTTATGTATCATGCATTTCCTATGTTATATTTATTATTATTATTTTTAAAGTATACTCCTTCTGCTTGTTAAAAAAAGTTAACTGTCAAACAGTCTGAGGCAAGTCCTTCAGAAGGTATTCCAGAAGAAGAAATTGTCCTAGTACATGACCCCTCCACGTGTGTTATTGCCATGAAGACCTTCCAGTGGCCCACGACGTGGAGGTGGAGGACAGTGACGTTGAGGATCCCGACCCTGTGTAGGCGCAGGCTAATGCGAGTGTTTTGTGTCTTTGTTTTTGTCAGGGTTTAAAAAGTAAAATAAATAAATAGATAAGTAAAAAATTTAAAATAGAAAAGAGCTTATAGAATAAGGATGTAAAGAAAGTAGATGATGTGCGGTTCTTATGGGTTAGTGAAAACCCAGCTGCAAAAGTTAAACCATAGCATAAAGTGTTATTACCAGAGAATCAAAAGGTTTAAAAAGTTTGAAGTTCATAACGTAAAAGTGTTATTATAAGCTAAATTTCACTTGTTATTGAAGAAAGAAAAAAATTTTACATAAATTTAGTGTACTGGCTCAGCACCTGTGGCTCAAGCGGCTAAGGCGCCAGTCACATACACTTGAGCTGGTGGGTTAGAATCCAGCCCGGGCCCGCCAAACAACAATGACGGCTGCAACCAAAAATAGCTGGGCATTGTGGTGGGTGCCTGCAGTCCCAGCTACTTGGGAGGCAGAGGCAGGAGACTTGCTTGAGCCCAGGAGTTCGAGGTTGCTGTGAGCTGTGATGCCACGGCACTCTACCCAGGGTAACAGCTTGATACTCTGTCTCAAAAAAAAAAAAAAAATTAGTGTACCCTAAGTGTATACAGTCTACAGCAGTGTACAGTAATGTTCTAGGCCTTCCCATTCACTCACCACTCATTCATTGACTTACCCAGAGCAACTCCCAGTCCTGGATGGTAAGTACCCTATAAAGGTGCACCATT